>UXSR01005222.1:0-61522 GCA_900604375.1 Mesocestoides corti
AGGTTTGCATGATTCTTGAGTTGTAAGTTGCTTTTTTGTTGTTGAGCAATGACTAGAGTTGAGCACGGCGAATTGTTTGATCGGGTGAAAAGTCTTGGCCAGTTGTGTGAGGATGATGCGAAATTCTTATTTTTGCAAATTGTTATTGCTACCAAGGTATGTGGCAGAGTCGTTTTGATTGGGGAAATTTAGTATCTGCATGACAACGGCATAACACATAGGGATTTGAAGCTAGAAAACATATTGCTGTCAGGGAGGTCGAACAGGAGTCTAATCAAAATAACAGACTTTGGTCTGTCAAAATTGGTTGATGGGAACACAGTGTTGCGGACATTCTGCGGAACTCGTCCGTACATGGCTCCAGAAGTGCTGCTAACTGCCGGCATCGGCACCTACACGTCAGCGGTCGACATATGGTCGCTTGGCGTGATTTTATACGCGTGGTAAGTGGTTTTCTTGCCGTATGTGTACAGTGTTAGTTTTCTCCTATGGTGGTTGTCATTTAATGGTTTGGTACGAGGCAGTCAACGATCGGATGTTCCCAAATAATCTGTTAGACGCACGATTCACTCGTAGTTGGTGTCATGAAGTGTCTGGTTGTCGTTGTAGCCTGGTCGGCTATCCTCCCTTTACCGAAGAGCGAAAAGATTACGACTTACAAGAACAGATACTTGGTGGACGTTATGATTTTCCGGATGAATATTGGAGTGGAATCAGCGCATCAGCTAAGGATCTAGTGCGAAGGCTGCTCTGTGTCAATCCCACGGAGCGAATTTCACTAAATGTAAGTTAGCACCCCTCGTCCATGTATACTCACGTTTTTAACAGAAGCGCAATGGTCTTATTCGTAGGCGTTATATAGGTTGCATCGCAGTATGTGAACCCGAAAGAGCAAAGTGTGTTTGTTTTGGTGGAGGTCGAATGAACACCTCAAAGAGGTGCCCGGGAGAAACGGTGTTTTCGATTTGTTCGGGCTTTGTTCTTGTGAATGTTGTCGCTGTCAGCAAACGCTTGCTCCTCACACAAGTCACAGCACTTCGTCACGGTTTGTGTGTGTGTGTGTGTGTAAGAAGTATTTTGTTGTTGACGTTGCGTCGATTTTCATTAGGCTGCTTTAGCGCACCCGTGGTTGTCAGACGCAACGATTCGCAGCCAGTTATCGGACCTCGTGGAGACGGCGGGTTATCCCACCTTAGCGGCCCGTGTTCTGAACCACCACGACCACTTCTCGCCTGTAAGAAACAACAGCGACTCGGCCACAGTTAGTCTTGATGGTGGTAGCCGTGAGGAGGACACAACCAAGGTCGAATCAAAAGCTGTCACAGTGAGCTCCAAGTTTCCCTTGTGCTTTGTTATATGTGGTTGAGCACTTGTGCTAGAGTTGGTAAGCAAACAATGTCCATGTGTTGGTGTTGACCAGGTAATCGTCTGTTGTTTGTATTAGTTCACCAGCCAAACGATCTCACATGTGATGGCGGATGTAGGAGAAATTGATCGTCGTGCTAACGCTGGCTTTTTACACTTCTAGTTAAACCTTCAGAGGAGGTCGGTCAACGAAGTTCTCACAGATGGTTCTCCAGCCAAACGCACGAAATGTGTCCTGATGGAGCATTGAGATTTTTCCTAGAGATCCCGTAATTGTGTAATTATAAATATTTTTTGATAATTTTATGATTCAACTTGTTCACTTGAACGTGAAGCAGAGGATTTCAAGATAGCTGAGTTCCTCACAAGCACTATTCGTCTGTCAGCTAGATATCAGCTGAGGGACATAAATTATGCCACAGGTTGGCCCACATTGCAGATCGAGTCAGTTGTGATAACTTCAACTTCATGACATAACCTAAAGAAGCTAGGTCTAAGCACTCCTGCCGTTAAGTCCAGAAAGGCTTTTGCTAACCCAAGGCACTAGGTGACTATGGATTCAGGTTGTACACCATTCAGTGGGAGGGAGAGTTAATGTCGGATGGCCATTTGCACAGTTGTGCATGCTGCGGATAGCGTGTGGCTTTGAGGCCCTGGGTCAGATTTGGCTACTTGGAGTCGTTTGGAAATACTTGTCATCTTACGTGAAGGAGTCAACTGGTTAAAGTTGCACGTGGTCCTTTAAGCGAATCGGGATCCAAGTGTGCACAGATGTCAGCAAGCGAAATGACGCGCCATCAACCCATCGAGGGACAAATGTAGACAACACCACACTTATGCTAAGTTGAGACTTGATATTTGACCAGCTTGAATACGTAGAGACGGACAGCCTAGTGGAGGTCCCTCGGTTGTCCACTGCACCAAGCCTTGCACTTTCTGGAGTGAGCAGTAGCGGACAAAACGCAGACGAAAAGAGAAAGGGCGTAAGGCAATGCTGAACTAGCGAACGATTCACGCACGATGATACCTTTGCTTGGAAGTGTGCGTTCACGTGTGATTTATTTGCAGGACTGCTGTTTCTGCTAGGATGCTGTGTTTGGTAGCGATCATAATTTGTTTCACGCATATGTCACTTCAAGTGCATATGCAACCGGATTTAATGCATGGAGCTAACATCAAGTGTGTGCAATAATTGGTTAAACGTGATTGCCCTACAGCAATCTATCGTGCTAATGATTGGATACACAACAAACGGTCCAAACTATGGCACATTGGCCCAAACGACACAGGTCGAAATCTTGTGAGTGCTAGTGTATTGACACGTGCATTGTAAATTGGGAGCAATGTGTATTGCGCCGGGAAGTGAGACTTGTTTCAGCAAGACTTGCCCACTTTGTACATTGAGTGTTGATAAGTCTTACAACTTGGACTCGCACATGTGCTACTGTCGATTTTAGATGCACCAAACGTGTATGTGGGTGTGTCATGGCAGAAAACAGCGGCGAAAGAAGAAAAAATAAGAGTGATGACAAAAGTATGTTGCTGTCACGATCCGTTGGAGGACATGAAACAGAGGATCTCAAGAGGACTGAGTTCTGCACAAACACTAGTAGTCTGTGAGCTTGGTGTTAGGGCAGGACCACCAATTATGGACATAAACTTCCCAAATATTTCAGGTTGGCCCACTTTGCAGAAGGAGTCAGTTGTGATGACCTCAACTCCATGGCGTAAGCTTCAAAATCTATGTCTAGACGTTCCTCCCGTGAATCTTAGTTTAGCCTTTTTTACTTGTCGTATGGCCTGAGATGACTGTTTTTCATGTACTCTCTCTGTTATTTGATCTGACCTGAAACATGCTAAACGTCAATTAATACCTTGAATCGCATGTCGAAATATAATGGCATTCACTTGCATTTACGCGCACCCTGCCTATCTTCCGGAGTTCACTATTTATCTCTCCGATTTCTATCAGGTTTATTTTCACAGGAGTGCAATTTTACTTACTCTTGTCATTCTAACAGAACGACCAGTATTTGCGTATAAGAGATTTTTATGTGCGACTTGATTTAGTCGAGGTTGATGAAGATCTAACGTGAATTTATCTGTTGTTGTTAAATCCAGCAAACCAAAATTCCGTAAAGTGAGGTATGAATTCATGCAATTTTTATCAGTGCTCCTTTTTGAAGAAATAATCCCATGTGGTTTTTGGTTGTTAATCCATTAGCCTGTTAAGGTCGGTACCAGACAAGGGATCTGGCACCGTTTGCCTGATTTGATTTTTTTGGTTACATGCCATCATAAAAATTTGGCGACTTAGGTGAGATAGGTAACATTAAGATTGAACAATTACTCGAGCGGTTAGTTGTGATGGTGGCAGATCGGCAGTTGTCTCAGATCCCTCTCGCCAGAACGCCGTCAATTGTTGGCCTCAGCAACTACCTTGGATTTCTTCTATGATCCGAAGAATGGCTTACCATTCGAGTCCTGGTATCGGCGTTGAGAAGACCTGTTCCTAGTCGAATCCGCGTCCCAGGACGACACGTGGAAGGTCAGACTCCTTACCCGTAACCTGGGTCCAGCTGAACTGAAATGATACACGGACATGATCCTCCACTAGTCCTCTCTCGACTTCAGTTTTGGAGAAACCGTTCAAAATCTCAAGCGGATGTGTGGAGAACGTACCTTGTTAAGTACCCGGTACCGATTTCTTTAGTTCTGAATAAGAGTTCGATCGAAATCCCTCCTTGATGCTAGACGATATCCGCGATGAATACCTACACTGGAGGAGCGTGCTGCAGGACTCCAGAATGGTCCAAGCTGGAGGTCGTAGTGCTCTCGAGGTCTATGCGGTCTAGTGTATACACAAACCACCTTCCATTTTTGGCTCTTCCAGCCCTCGTCAGCCAAAATCGGACAGAGAATCAGCCGGTACAACTCGTCGAAGGAGAACAAGAGGCATCCCTTCTTCCGCGTGCTAGCACTGTGTCAAGTTCTGACCACAAAGGCAGCACCAATGCCAGAAATGTAAAGTCATGGGTCACAAGGACGGATTCTGCCAATCGTCCCCGCCCGACAAGAGTGGACGACCTCCTCACCTTCAGGCAAAAAAATGATCAGAAGCCAAATCAGCCAGTTCCACCGTTGCATCGCCCAGCCTACGGGTCTCCTCCGAAGCAGCAGAGGACATCTGCAACCGTTCAGTTTGTCAGCAGGTAGACACAGGATTGGACTTTACTATAATCTCGGAGAATCAATGGTGCTCCCTCGGTCGGCCTCCACTATGGGTTACCTTTCAAATGGCAATCAGTGCTTGCAGCGGTGAAATTCACTTCCGCGGTCAAATGCAATGCTGTGTGTCCTTTCGCGGAACAGCCTTCAGTGGCACATGTCATGTCGTCATCACCAAGCTGAACATTCCTGGTCCGGATTGGTTCGAACAATTAGGTTTGGCCGATATCCCGATCAGCTCCATCTGCAATGCCCTACTTTTGTCGAAAACACTCTGGGAACATACCGCGGACATCATCAACCAGTTCACTACGGTTTTTCAACCTGGATTGGGACACTGTTCCATGACACAGGCTACCCTTCGCCTTATGCCAGACGCCAAAGCGGTCTTCCGTCCAAAAAGACCGGTCCCATACTCATCGTTACCCCTGGTCTCGTACTAATCCTGGCGGCCCCAATCGTCATGGTAAAGAAGGTCAATGGTTCAACACCGATATGCGTCGACTTCTCCACTGGACTAAATGCAGCTCTGGAACCACACCAGAGGACCTATTTACAAGTCTGAGTGGCGGAGAATACTTCACCAATCTCGACCTGGCCGATGCCTACCTACAACTAGAAGTTGCTCCTGAGTCCCGTTCACTGCTATCAATACCCATCGCGGTTCATTCTAATACAACCCCCTACCCCTCGGAGTCAAGACCGTTCCTGCAATTTTTCAACAAACCATTGACACCACCCCGGCCGACATTTCTGAGTGGCAATATACCTCGATGATCTACTAATTGTAGCTAGCTAGTGAGATTAGTTACGCAAGCAGATCAAAGAAGTTCTTTAAAGGATTTAAGATATCGAGCTCAGACTTCGCCAAGAAAAATGCGAGTTCTTCCTGACTTTGGTCAAGTATTTGGGTCTTAACTTTGACGCCTCTAGTCGGCATCCGGATCCTGAGAATATCCGCACTATACAGCGAATGCCGACTCCCAAAGATGTTCCCTCACTGCACTCCTTCTTAGGGTTAATCAGCTATTACTCGGCTTTTCTACTGTCGATGAAAAATGTCCGGACACCACTGAATCACTTGCTTGGAAAGGATGTACATTGGGTTTGGTCCAACGAGTGCGAAGCGGCCTTCTGTCAACTCAAATCAATGCTCAGTTCGGACCTACTGCTGACCCTTTATGATCCAAATCCACCAATTTCTATTGCAGCTGACGCCTCCGCCAAGAGCATTGGAGCCATCAACCCTCATGTTATTCCCGACGGCACAGAAGAGGCCATAATGCACGCATCAAGGTCGCTGACAACGACAGAACACCGTTACGGACAGATTGGAAAAGGAGCTCTTGATAAGGTTTTCTCTCTCCACCGTTTCCCTAAGCTCATTTACGGCTGACGATTCACTCTACTGACAGACCACAAGCCGCTGCTGTCAATTTTTGGATCAAAAACGGGCATTCCAACTCAGTACCGTCGCACAGAGGACTTCGGGCAGGCAGACGTCCTATCACGGCTCATCAGTTACCAGCCCACCACCAAGAAAGATGCTGTCATTGTTGACGAATGTATCACACAATAGCTATTTCAAACAGTGGGTGCACCGGCGGTTTCGATTCTCGACATCATATGGAAAACGGCCTCGGACAACACACTGCGGCAGGCCATCCGTTACGTCCAAGACAAATGGCCAAAACGCTCCCCCACCGGAGAGCTTCAGCAGTTGTTCCAGCGACGCGATTCCCTCTGCGTTATACACAGCTGCTTGATGTTCGGAGAAAGCGTTTTGGTGCCCAAATCACTACACGTGCGCGTTCTCCGTCAATTTCATACTGACCATCCCGGCATCGGTCGCCCACAGCTACGTTTATTGGCCAAATATGGATAAGCAAATTGCAGATCCAGTAAAGAGTTGCCACAGATTCTAGCAAGCGGCCAAGAAATCTCACAAGATTCCTTCAGTCCCTTGGCCACAATCACACCAACCCTGGTCACTCATCCATATAGACTTTCCAGGACCGATTAACAGAGTCTCTTACCTTTTGCTGGTGGGCACCAACTCAAAATGACCGGACATCGTCCCTATTACTTCCCCCACAACAACAAGGACATTACAGGCTCTGTATTAGATTTTCAGTTGCCATGGAATTCCGGAAACTATAGTCTTCGACAATAGCTTAGTCTACATCGCAAAAATTCAGGGAATTCTGTCGACGACATGGAATTAGCCGCATGCGTTTCCCACCCTTCTACCCACAACCAAATGTACAGGTGGAAAGTTTCGTCGACATATTGAAGCGGGCCCTGCCAAAATCCCGTGTGGAAGGAACGACGTCCGTCGACAGCCTACAGAATTAACTGCTGGTCTATCGTACAACACCAAACGAGGCTCTCCCAAATCGACAGTCGCCACCCGATGCACTCGTGGGTCACAAACTGCGGGCAACAAACTCTGTCATGATTCCGTTATAAGACAACCGCCTGGAGTCTCCAAGTACGAGATCTACCACTACATTTGAGATTGAAACAGCCGTGTGTGTTCGAGACTCTCGACTGAAACACGACCCATGAATCGAGGGGACGACTGCACGTCGACAAGGAAAGGTCATGTTAAACGTGACGGCATCGCAACTAGCTCCAATGTAGAAAAGGATCTACGACATCGAAACGCAAACGAACGTCCTGCAGGAAGTGCTGATCGACAGTTTCCAGCTGCCGACACCGAAAGCAATGCAAGTGAAAGTGGACAGAGATAAATTAGCAGCAGACCAATCATCACGAACGAGACGGGGTACTCGGAAACGACGAAACCCAACACTACTCCAAGTCGACCCAAAGAAGGGGCGATACTAGTTTTTCAAGGGGGAGAGGTGTTGAGGATCCTCATCGCCGATTTCAACATTATTTACACTAATCCCCTAACATCTGTGCTAATCCATTTTCATCCATCAGGTCAAGGCCACCATTGACTTATGTAAGTGTTCACCTTATGACAAATCATTCACTCTGGCTGAGACGATTAAAGCTCTCTGCACGAGCTCTGGTCATGTCTTGCAGTAGCGTGAGAAGGTCGGTTCTAGCGTCAGACAAGGAATCTGGAACCGTTTATCTCAGTGGATTTTTTTGTTACGGGCAAACGTAACAATTAACAGTTAGTCTACCTCTACGACTAACCTGAAACACTTCCCCATGTGTAGACTCGTTTCTTAACAATTCTCCTGAGAGTTAGCCGCTTCACGTAAATTTCATCGAGTCAATTGACAACGCTAAGCAATAATCCAACAATAGACGCACAGAAACAGGGATTCGGAAGGTTGTCATTATTTTAAAGTGTGTGTGAGCGAGGCTCGGATTGGCTAAACACTGATCACCAGAGCAACTTTAGCGCCTCTGTTGAATGCCCCGAATAACGTACAAGGAAACATATAAGATCCAGATACAGGTAAAAAGCGCATCGTGGGCATTGTCGAAGGTCGAAGCTGTCGCAATGCTTTCAAAACGCTCCCTCAACGCGATGAAATATACCTAATTCAGACGTTTAATTGGCGCGTACCTCCTAGTATCAAAATAACGGCTTCCATGAATGCTGAACTTGCGGATTCCAGCTCAATCAAGCCTGATTTAAAGTGAAATTCAAAAAATGCCTTTGCCAACCCAAAACACTCTAGGTAACTATGGATGCAGGCTGTACACCCACATTCGTTCGCGAAAGTGCAGCTGAACTGGGGCCTAACCACCACGAATGTCGACAACTGCATCAAGAATATCCACATTCAGTTCTCGACACATGTGTTAACTCAAGTGTTTTCGGGCCTGGAAGAAATATGCCTATTTTATAAGAGCACAAAAGTTAATAAACTCAGCAGGTCAAACAATACGGGAGATCTCCAAGTGAGAAGAGTGCTTCACTACGGGTTATCCTGTTGAGTTTGCTGAGCCTGTTGCTGGAGCGCAGCTGCGTAAACCGCCTGAATGTGCTGCTCCAGCTGATGGTGCTGCTGGTGTTGGTGCAAAATAAGTGCCGCAGCCTGCTGTTGCTTGAAGTGTTCGAGTAATTGCTGATGCGTGGCCTCGTGTGGCTGCAACAGGCCTGCGGCCGCGATCAGGGCCTGGTGTTGGTGCATGGCAATGAGGTGATGCGCGAGTCCGTAATTGCAGGGTGTCGACGACGCCGGAGGGAGAACGGATGGCACAACAGAAGGCACTACGGTAGTTCCGCCTCCCATCCGAGCCACACCACGTGCAACAAAACTCGGCGTCGTAAGGGCCGTGTCACTATTTCTTGACAATAAGGTAGTAAGCGGTGCTGCGCAAGACGTGCTTTCAATTCTCACACGCTTGGAGTCGATAGTTTCAGAGGCCTTTATATCACCGTCAAGGATGACTTCACTTGTAGAAGTACTTGGGCTTTCAGTAGCATCGAGCACAGCGTCGAAATCCGGATTGGTAGCTAAAGGCGTAAACAGACGCTCGAACGTGTCAGATAGAACTCGTGGAATGAGACAAGAAAGCAAATAAGCTTTTGTCAGGTGGACCCAATACAACTGAGCAGATTCGGAAAGACTAGGTAACTACACCACCCGTCTTATCATCACTCCAACCTCTAAGACTCAATGTTTTAAACACTTACACACACACACACATCCCAACACGAAATACACTCGTTTGCCAAAACCAGGTCAACTAGCCACTGTCAACACTACTAAACCTACGCCGTTTTGAATACACTGTACTAAGAAACTAAGCACATTTGGTAGTGCTGCATACACCCACCTGATGAAGTCGGTTCCCCCCCACACCACGCTTGAGCACAGCCACCCTCCAAACGCTTCCGTGCTTCATAATGCCTGTTCTGCTCACGAGTCAAATGCACGCCCACCAAGTGACCAAGTGCTACCGCTAGCCTTTGCTTAACACGTTCATTCATCGGCCGATTTAGTTCACTTATGAAGCAAGCAAGCTACTCCACCAAACAACACTACAAGCTACAAACAGAAAAAACGCATCGCTTCGTGGAACGCCTCAACCACACTACCTGACGGCTTTCGTTATATAGCCATGTTGCGCTAACTCCAAACAGCCACTTCAATTAACTCGAATAAGTTTTGCATAGCTAGGATAACGGTGGACCTTGGGATCAAGCAATTGCATTGTAATCAGTGATTAAACTCATTCGTGACGCATGGCTTGCATTCACTAAGGACCCAACACCATCTTAACCAAAAGCTGCAGCATAGGCGAATTTGTGAAGGGCTGCAGCTTACGAGGCGGTGACAGATACGTGGATGTCACAGTGCTCCAATAACTTTTGAGACATCACCAAGTACCTACTCGACGTATGCTTCAACGCCTGGTTGAGAGGCCGTGGCTTCACTCATTTACAAATTTTCTCGGAATCTCAACCAATTGTCCAGTTGATATATATTGCTTGTCTTTCTCAGCACAAAGTTGTCTACGCAGACCGATTAGTTTGTTTGTATGGAAGCAGATTTTCCTAAATGCGATGTTAACGTAACTATTCTTCAAACACATGCAACTGCACATACAAAATAACGGAGTTTCTGTCTAGCGGTGAAAGTGACAATTGTGATTCCCTCGTCGTTTTGTCAGGTTTATTCTCCCGTAATATGGCTTTTAATAGACAATAATATTAAAGAGTAGAAGGCCATTGATAAAATATTTCTTCAGTAGAATTAGAGTTAAAATCCATGACCAAATATGTAAAGTAGCTGAAGTATTGATAACCCAGAGGATTTTAATTAGCACATGACAGGACTTGCCTTGATGCGTAAGCCCGAAAACACGTTTCACAATTGCTTGCTTCTAACTAAACTACCGTCATGGCCCAACACAGATGTACAGCCCAGGTTCTGGTTTGGCTGACAGGTAACGACTACGCAGTGAGTCGATACCACGCTACGTTGTCCCATAACGACGTTCAGACGCCCAATTTAGCATAACCGAAGACAGGGTATATAAATGCTCACAACTACCTACCCGGACGCTTTCTGCTAGCGGAAGTCGTGGGAGGACCCTCGGAAATGTCAGAAGTTGTAGCATCACTTGTAGAACCGTGAACAGTAAAGTCGGCGTTAACCGATGGTGAGTGGGCAGGTGACGTCTCGCCTTCCTCAGGAAAAACGAAAATACTGTCATCAGGCGCGGATACGAGGCGGGCTTCACGATTTGCGTCGAAGCAAAAACTCGCGTTGACACACTCATCCGATATCGCTGACGCCCGTTCTGGAGGGAGCCAGCGCTGAAGATGAGCACGTACCTCCTCAACACTTTTTAGACGCGACCCGCCTGGTCTGCAGTGAACAAGTGAATTGAGTTATTAAAGAAATAATTAAAAACAGCCACAAGTATGCGTCTTCATTAATAGCTTAGACTGATTTAAAGATGTGAAAGAGGAGCTACCATGCTATAATTAGTCACCAGAAACGCCAGTAAACTTGATAACAGCCGGCATTTTATTGACAAACAAGTGCACAAATAGGTCAATTTTACTACATGAACTACTGCCGTGATAAATAACATCAAGGAAACTGGTTTAACCACCTCTCAAAGACATCCTACAGGCAACGTGACTTTCGGTCTGTCTAGTTCACGTTGTATTTAAAACAATAAGTCATTTTAAAGCACCTCACTTTCATCTATCCATTGCTTCGCCTGCATAACAGTGTAAAATCGCTTTGTTTCTGGACCTTCAAGCCCCAGGTTAGTGTTCATGTCATTGTAGTTTATATACTACTCGCCAAGTGTGATCATCCCCACCAGACCTCTTCAAGGCACCTTCGCCAAAACTAGGGCCAATCATAGGTCAAGTCTTGGCCGATAGAGCAAAACTTTATGGATCGGTTATTAACGGTTTGGTCTTACACCATAGGCATTTAAAAATACTTTGGGAACAAATTTTTTAGACATGAATCGCGGAAATGAAGTGGATACGATAGGGAAACTAAAGTATGGCAGAAATCAGGGACACAATTGTAACGGGGAAATTAGTAATGCACCCAGACTGTAGTTAGAGTAGTTATGCCATTTCACGGTCAAACAGTCGGTGCGAAAATCAAGCCAGAAGATTTGGACTGTATCGTGAGGATTCACACAAGATTGGTGGCAAATTAGACAGGTTTAGGGTACCCACTCCATGTTTACTGATTAATGAGTCCAATAAAATCGAACAAAGGATAATTTAACCTCACGACAGTTTACATATTTTGGCGCTAAAACAAGTATCACAGTAGTAACGACACAGTACGAAGGTTTTAAGTCCATGATCAGTAGCCCCAGAACCTTTGGTGAAGATCATTGCAAATGTGAGCAGAAGCGAATCAACCGGAACATGGCTATCTTGGACTACGTCAAAGAACACTTCCTTGTATAGTAAATTAACGCATGTCAGAAAACAGAAGAGAATAAGCAAAGTACGTAGAAACGTGAGATATTTAAGTAAATAGCAACACAGCTAGGAATAATTTCAACACCCTAAACCTGGTACACATAGAACAAAACGCAGAATGAGAACTGTTCAAGGAAAAGCAAACAGCCAGAACCTACGTGTGATAAAAACAAAGAGGCTTATTGGTAATGATTACAAACAAGAGAATTCAGTGCAGAAACCATTGGCGACATTAACAAAAACGCAGAAGTTCCACAGGAGTTGTGATTTGGAAGCTCAATCACGCATCGGTAACAAGGAATACAAATTTTAACACGACAGACTCACGAAATGTAGACGACCACGTCAGCTTGACGGTCCACTATCCGTGTCCATGTGCTGTTCCAAGGAAGTGGAGGTTTCGACCCTCCATCTGTTGATTTGGTTGACGGCTTGGGATGAAGGCCACCTGTGGAAGCAGCAGTGATTGGAGGGGAGGTGACAGCAACACCGGAATAATTGCGGCGTTGTACAGCTCGACTTTTAGCAGTTGTAATTGCTTGGCCATTGCTACCGGCAAGTGTTCCAGCTGCCGATGCAGCGGCGGAGAGGAAGACTTCTGCTGCATTTGACAGGGGCTGCTGGTAAGCTATAGCTGCCGCTCGTGCGGCAGCAGCGTAAGAGGCCACGATTTGATCCGGAGGGCTTTTGCTAGTCACTTTTGATGCCTAAATGACCCCATAAATAAATCAGCTAGCAAAAAATTCAAGGAAGCTTATTTACGAATGGCCGAAAAGTAAGGAGACCAAAACGTTTGACTACCAACAGCGGTTGTAATAGAGCACATAGCAAACAAAGGGTACCAGAAGCGCGCATTGAAAGCTGGAGAGAAGCGGCATGCGAACACAGCGTTGCACACAAGTAAAATCTAGTTATTCGTGCGAGGTACAGCATAGGGGGGTTACGAACACTGGGTGCGCGTTGGCGATAAACTCTACCTGTGTGTGTTAGCAGCAAGAAGGTTGTATTGCTGGTGGCGGAAGAGGGTGACGTTTGAAGGCTCCAGCTGAAAGAACAACACCTATAGGACTGAAAAACATTTAAAAAAACGCACGCACAAAACGCGCGGAACAGGGGCAGTGGGTGCGTGTGGGCGCGAGACGATTGAGTTGGATCTGAGCTTACTTGTGTGTGTTTGTGCTCCAGGAATCAAGAGGAGAGGCGATTGACAGCAGCCTGAAGACAAGAAGTGTCAGTGGGGAAAACAAAACCCAAAATAAACCAATGATAGAGAAAGACCATGCAGTGCGTTAACATATGGATTGTAAGTACAAAAGGCAAGCAGTAAGTCTGAAGCATGCTGCACACCAACGTAGGATCCATGACCAAACTCATTACAACAACCTTTAGAAATGTTCTCGGCCGTTGACGTACTCAAAAAACGTGGTTGAAACCGGAATGAACGTGCAGAAGATGGCTTAATATAAAATATTTAATCAAAAAAGTAAACAAAAGTAAGCTGATAGTCATTAAAAAGCAAGCGTTTTACAACGAGGTATTTACGATGTAGAAGAGGCCTGTGAAGCGTAAATGAATGGGGGCTTACATAGTGCTAAACGACGAACTAGAGAACATCGATAAAAGCGACCCGGAACTACTTGTGATCTCCCCAAAAATCATTTACCTTTTGAGCCGAATGTTGCAAAAACGATCGCACCTAGAAAGGTTTGAACGAGACCCGGATACTGAAAGCGGTGACCTTAAGCGCCGAAGGTTAGTGTGCGGCAAAGCATGCAAATGGTGCAGGCATAAATTACACAAACGTAAGTTAACCGAAGCTTGAAAAGCAAGCATTTGAACCAACGTTAAAGGTATAAAAGACAACGTGACAATAGCAGAAAGGTTCATACCCGGGAAACAGCATTGCTGCTATTATTTCCATAGATAACGGGAGCGCGAACTATTGTATGAGCGTCGGAAGATTCTTGAGATGTTGCAGAAAGGTCACTGATTGGTCGGTAAAAAAGAAGACTTGGATTAAAAACTGGAACCATCGGGGATAGACTGAGATGAGGTATGTGTGGGCTCATTGAACCACTGGCAGGGAGACCATTAATAAACTGGTTTGATTGAGGTAGTAAGTAGGACGAGGCGGCGGACAGATATGGTGCAGCAAGGCCGGCATGGGCAGAAAAAAGTAGAGAGGATATGTCCTGTGTTGGAGCAATGGTTGCCGCCTCAACGGGAAGACCCAAGTTAACACCCAAAAGCGCATTTAATCCAGGAACTGAGGGAAGCTGACCGTAGGGTAAATAACGGGGAAACATGCTTTCAAAGCACGAGTCTCACTGGAAAGCTGAAAGGTAAAATTTTTATTAACTAATACGCACAAAATTGGTTAAATATGCGACAACAGTACTCAATGGGTCTAAATTGTCCACCAGACTCTGTTGAAGAATCTAAGCATTGAGCACACACTTAAAGGGTATTTGACATCGAATTTGGCATGAAAACAAAATTCATTGGTAAAAAAGCAACTTGAAGTAGTTGCATAACAGTTATGATGGCAAGTTTACTTGCTTAAGTACCTACAAGTTTTCTCACTTTGTAATTTTATGGGGTAGCATTCGTTTTAAAGGAGCAGTAGTCCCTGTTACTACAGTTTACGCAAAACAATTGAATAACTTATTTGAATGCATCAGGGTAATAAAACTACCTCAAATGAAAGGAGGCACAAAGCTACAAAGGCAACGCCAAATAATTTTTGGGAAATATGCGATGTGTCTGTTGTACAAATCAAACGACATCTTTTAAACACTTTCACTGTGGCCTGAATTTAGGAAATATTTTGCACACATATGCATTAGGTTTAAACCTTTAATTTGTTTTTTTTGCGTTTTATTGATCAATGAAACATGTCACATGCAGCTCACATATTTATGTACTTAAGAAATTGCAAATAAATAAAGGTTTTACAATATCTGTTCCTATACCTTTAGTGAGAACTATAAGAATATGTATACAAGTAATGAAGTTGGAAAATTGACATCTCTTTACAACTTGGACTTGCCGCAACATGATGGAAGCCTAGTATAAATGTCATTCGTGTTTGCTGAGAAATTTTTGCCGATTTCTCAGAACGGCCATGCCTAATTGTTGACTTAGTTTCAACAACATCGTTATTTTAATTTTGGTCTAACAAGCTTCAAGAGAACTGGATTTTCTTCCAGTGATTGTTTAAAAAAGTTCTCTTTGGCAACGGTTTGTAACATGAGACCACAAGCCTACGATGCAAGGTTTTATATACTGTAAGTTAATTTAGCTTCATTCATAATCCCTTTGATGTGAACTCATATGTTTGGTCGTAGGGTCATTATAGAATAAATCTGTTGAATAACTACTGAATACCACTTTAAGACAATCTTATTGGATAAGTGGAGGATTTAATTTTAGTTGATTTAAAGGTTCGAAGACTAATTCATTTAAAAAAGTAGTAATGCAACGCATTTTACCTTCATTAGATTCTGATCTTTTTAAAACCATGAGAGTAAATGAAATTCATTAGGCTCAAAATTAAAAAGTACAATGTCTAAATTTAAAATCCTTGATGACGATGTAAGTCACGTGACAACTAACCACAATGCCTCACTGAGTTCAATGACGCCACGTCTTAGAACTCCCATTTAAGTGAAGTGACATACCACATAACATATACTTTACACTATCAATGGCTTACTTATACCGAAAATTTTAAATTGCAATTGACATTCATTTTTGGGAATCAGCATGGATAAATGTCATGCTGTGCTTTAGTTTGCCCTGCCCTGAGATAAATTAATTGACTAAAAATGGAAAAATGTTCTTTTTTGAAACTGGCAGTGAAATGGCTTTGCATTCTAATAGTTAAAATCTAAACACCGTTTTCATTTTGGTATTGACACTAACTAGTTGTTTTCCCAAATCCGAAGTGTGCAATCAGAACTTGATGGGAGACTTCTCAGTGTGAACATTACCGGTAATATGACATACTTTCTTGAACCCTCCGAATTCAAACGATGTAACAGCTATTGATGGACATTTACAAATGGTTGAGCACACTTATATGTAGATATAAAGTGGTGATGCCTGATCTAGCCACTGCACTACTACCGTTTCTCGAGACATGATCTAGCAGGGACAGTTTCAGCGATGTGACTTGAAGAGCATGGTTCGCAACCAATTAAGTACTTTTGTTATAAATGCACTTATTTAGAAATAAAACTCATAGGTTCTAATGGATTATGCAATCTCGATTTAAGGGATTTTTCATTTTGTGGCTGGAAGTAATAGCCATGTGAAAGGCACAATCCATGGCGTTCGTGCCTTTCCATAGTAGCTGAACTTAATTTCCTTTTACCGAAATTATTTTAGGCCGTCATCGTTAAAATATTCTTTGCCTGGTAGTTTTAGCATTCGTGCTTACCTTAATATCCTTTTAGATGACGGTGAGTTACTGCATAATCAGATAAACTGCATCAACGAAGTCAAATACTTGGTCGGACTTTATGGAAATTTGGACGAAATACTGGGAGATTCCATTGACAGCCCAGGACAAATGGTGTAGAAGCTAGTACATTTAGGAACCGAGAGCTAATTCGTCTTCCACTCTTTACACTCACACTTGTCAAACAATAAAATAACAAAACAAGTATGTTATTCATTCTTCTGTTTGTACATAACGTTGCTGCTTGTAGGCAGTAGTACAAGCCCAGTGTACATGTAAATATTCTTGTTATTCTTTTTAGTTTGGATTCATTAGGATATTTCAAAATCAGACATTCAATCAGCAATGAAATCAGTTACCTCTTAAAAGAAACGTATTTAAATAGGGGTCTTATGATCGTTCACTAAGTAACAGACAATACTAAAAATATAATGATTTCCAGTCCTAATTACTGACGGTAGGCTCTCAGAATGAAACCCATATGCTTCATTCGGCAACCCAGCTCTCATTTGTTTATAGGGAACAGGATGTGGACCTCACTTCACTTCGTGTCATGCTGACATTAACCGTTTCCAAGTTTCGCCGATCCCATATATCAGGATGATGTAACGCTTTGAACAAGTCGTACTGTTGGAGCTTGATTGTTGAGTTGGACCGTAATCATTCTTTTTCGAATGCTTCAAGCTGCATTGACTCATTGCAGTATATTCCTTGGGGACCTATGGGCAGTCTATTTGTGAAGCCCCTCCTTCATCTACTGAAAAAATATTAGGTCGGATTATTTGCGAAATAAAATCTACCGTTCATGCCTTCTCTTAATGCACAGTCCAACTTCCACTCCCTTTGAGGTTCGAATCCATGATTATATTTCCAAATTTATAATCAGTATTTATCACGTGGACCTAAGTAAGCTCTTTTGGTGTTGTTTGCTGGGTTTCGAATTTACCATTCTTTGGTTCTCTGTAGTTTGTTTAAATTACATCACATGCGACCAACTCATGTCCATGAAAACCTGATCAAATTTTTAACCTGAATTTTGTGAACAGTCACCTCCTCTTTACTATAAAAGCGTATGTGTTCCATGTCAACAGGAAAGCCTACATACATTCAGATGGGTGGTGTTTTTTTCATCTTTAAGCTAAAAGGACGTCATGTTGCATTTCACTTCAAAAATTTCACCCACCTTGTATTTTGATCGATCCCTCAAACCCTCATGAAATTTTCTCTATGTGGGATCACCACTGGGCTTCTATTATGTCCAACGTAGAATTCTTTAAAGATAATACCAGAAATCGACTTATTTATTGTTTTCGCAGTAACTTTTGCGTTGATAATCGATTCCCACACGAAAGATCCATAATAATCGATGGTAAAACGGCTCACAAATGACAGAAATCGGTCACAAGTTGATCTTTCGTAAATCTAATGACTGAATTTTGTGTAATGACTTTGGTTTTTAACCGAAAGTTAATATTTTGATGTCTGACCAAAATAAACAGATGTTTGCGCAAACGTTTGGTAATAAATTGTTTTCAGAGAGCACAGGTTTTTAACTAGGGACGCTTTAAAGCGAAAATTTTAGCAGATAGGTCAATTTGTATTCTGTGGAGCCGTGCTTAATTTGATTCAATGGACCACCAATTCCTCAACAAGGCCACAACTGGTCAAAAAAGCTGGTTCTGTGAGAATGACTTAAGGATCTGTTTTTTTGGTATGAAAATATGGCGTTCAAAGCGTCAAGGTTATTTTAGAACAGCACTTATCTCGATAAGTAGTAGTAAATCATAATTTGCTGCTAATAAGCATTTCAAAACACATCTAAAAGTTCGACCGTCTATTGGGTCGCGAAGGCACCACTTAAATCTGCTGACTTGGAATTAATTTTATCAGGTTACATATCTCGTCGTATCAAAACCAACTGTAAATTTAGTTGTCTTTCAGACTAGATTAATGACATCGGCAAGCAGACAACGATCAATTTGAGACCATTTACACTAGTTATATTTAGGGGAATAAATTGAATTGTCTGAAAAATATAGATGCCTTAGCATTAAGACCATCGTGACATCCCAAATCCTTCGATTATTTTTTTCTAGTGTAGAACCATTCATTTTCTATTTGATGTATTAGTCCGTCTTTTAACTAATTCTACCAAAATGATTTGAGTTTAGATAAACAACACTTTCCTATTAGTCATGGATACATAAACACGTGTTTGTCCAGTAAATGTAAGGACTTTTAAAATGGGGTACTAATAATTTTTGAGAAACGAAATCTACTCGTTTTATGCTTCAGAAAGGTCATCATTGTAATAAAGAAGGATTTCGGGAATAAAGTCGTCAACATTCAAGAGCAGCTCCTCTAATTTCTTATCTTCGTCCGGAATTCCGTTATCAGCCAAAGTTTTATTCATATCCAAGACCTCGTTATTGTATTTCCATGTGTAAGAAGCAGCGTGGGCATTACATTGTAGATAGCGCACCAAAATGTCCAACATCGTTTCTTCTGAACAGACCTGAAAGATAACGTCGGGAAACCCATAAATACTCTCGCTCATCAAATAAATTCGACAGTAGTATTTGAATAGTTGAATTTGTAACTAGCTATAGGAAAATTATTATAATAAAATCCACTAAAACGTTGGAATGCATTTTTGAAATTAATAGTTTGTTATAACATCATAACAAGTTGGTCGTTGCAAACAGAAATTAACACATAATTTCACTCAAAGAACATATTGATCTTAGTAAGCTAAAAAGTAGCTAAAAAAGTAGTACATGACCACAAGTCTTACCTCTATTGTATCGTCGAGTCTGGCAAGTGTGTTCACGATTCGAACACGTCTTGGCTTTTTCGTTAAACGGCCAATTATGTATGACTTATCTTGCCACCAAGGAGTGTCGAAATCATTTCGCCAATCAGTTGTTGGAAAAGAAGGCGGAACATGCAAAAACCGACCATAAGGGATATAGGGAACCCGACAATGCGTTATTGGGTCAATGTGAGTCCTTAAGTTGCCTGTTTTGGAGTCGAACCAATGTGAGATATCCGTACCCCCAGCCGCCAATATCGGCTTTAGCAGTATATCACCTAAAACCCAAAGGTGTGAATAGTTTATCTCAATGTTCCATTCCGTTCTACAATTTTGCACAAAACGCTGCAACTTAAAAAATTTGATAAACTGATTTATTTATTTACTAAACACAAACTTGGTTATTTTTGCCAGTTATGGACAGAGAGAGCGTTAATCTAATAATACAGTCATAAACATCCCAACGAGGTTATACTAAAAATGGCAAGAGCTATGTCATGAAAAATACAAGTGTGGGAAGGTAGCAAATATAGATGTGGTTGCTTGGCGCAAGTGCCACGCTGCCCCAAGCTCTCTCTCCTAAAGTTCATACAAAAAGGCATATATTAAATGAAGTGGCCCATTGTCTGTAGGTTTTGGCTTCTAAAAGTCTAGCAATTAGGGTCAGATCTCAATTTGATGGTTTAAAAACGGGTGTTTTTTTCCTCTGCATCGAATAAATGCAAGAATATATTACGCATTTGTATGATTTTGAACAAATATTAATATGAAATACCTTTGTGCAAACTACATAAAAGAGTCAGGTCACACACGTTTCCCAAAATTGAGACCCATAGATCAGTCTCCGTATTATGCAGCGAAACCTCAGTCGGTGTGTAATACCTAACCGAGGCCATTCATGTCACCACTTATTCGTTGCCCACGAACAAGTAGATTAAAACAAAGTCACCTCGCTGATGCCTACTGTTTATTGTAGATGTTAAAAAAGCTTTTTGCACAGCCAATTTTTGGTATAATTTTGATATTTAAACTAAGTTTTATATCTATTTGTTGTACTAGTAACTATTCCCCCTCATATTTTCGACTCTATCAATAATTGTGTACGCCCAAAACATTAGAAAAAAGATGTCATTTGAACTCATTATCTAAAATTTTTGTATCTGTTCATAATAGCTTGCAATTAAGGCTGGTAAATTTTTGAATTTTTGCATTTCTGCAATTTTGATTAATTTAAAAACTCCTGTCGAAACCATCACATTCAATGAGCAGATTTGCTGAGCCACCAACTATATTTCATGCCATGTCATGTTGCTGTATGGTCAGGAAATGTACGCTTAGATAAAAGGTTAAGATAGGCTTTTTGAATTGTAGAAGTTGACACATCCCAGTGGCGTATTTCATAATATCATTTTTAATGCCTTGTTAAAGTTTCATTTCTGGTATCTTTGTTGAATAAAATATCCATGAACCTGCATTTGATACTTGTCGCATGCTGATTATATTTTAGGCTGCATAATGGCCGGCTTTTTAGAGGTCATGCTGCAGGTGTTTATAAATTATACTTATGGTCAGGAGGTACAGAAGTTATATGTTCATTTCGAGCTTAAAATCAATAGGTGGAACTGGCGTTTATCCTATAAATCAGTAGTTTAAGAGCGACTTTAGTAACACTTCACGGAAAATGGCACCGCACGTCGAAAGCGCGAACCCTTGCACGTGTTATTTTTAAGCGGAAATCTTTCGATGTCCGCGATTTAATGCTTTCAAGCACAGCAGAAAATTAAGTCAAGTGAACTGTGTGTCAGTACCCAGTTACTCAACATTGGGCTTTTAAAATTTGAGTTGATATTTTGAATTTTTAGATTTAGCCAAGACTCCAAAATAACTGAATTGGATTGATAAGTTACGTAGTAATTTCAAACACGTGATGTTTGTCGTATTTGCACAACTTAAACCATAACAGGGTAAAAATATCGGTGTAACCCATTATGGATATTTAAACTCCACAATTCAGACTATTTATTATAAAGTTTTAGATAAAGCAGCCAAAACTCTCTTAGGTGGCTATCAGAATTTAAAAGGTCATTGTTGAAGTCTAGACCACGAACCGACTTCACAGTGACCTTGTTGTGGCAGATATGTTTTGTCGTATATATTCGATTTCATAAAATTTGTCGCTAAAACGAGCCTGAATATAGAAATTTACGTTAGCGACATATAATAAATAGGCAAAATTTTGAATAAGTAGAAAGTATAATAATGTCCCTTATGGTTGAAGTAAGCTGGGGATCACAATTATCACCAATTTTCGCTTAGAACTAAAGTCGGTTTTTCTTAATCTTGCTTGAAATTTCTACAAGCATTACTTCTTATTGTGTAAGCTGTCATTAACTTGATTACAATTCACTGATTTATCTAAAAATGAAATAACATTACTGCCTGTAAAAAACTGTTTTTGGTCAAACTTAAAAATTTACTCTATCAGTAAGGGTTAGGTCTGTTGGCTCGATTTTTAAATACACTAATTTGGGTTTAGATTGATGCAGTTGATGCGTTTTGGAGAAAGGTAGAAATTACTAGTTTGCAAAATAACTTCGTTTAGGTGCGTGTCGTGTTTGTGCTGGTGCCATTATACGTAATGTGGATTAGTAAAAGTGAGTGTGTGTGTGTGTGTGTTTGAGCGTCGTTCATTTAAAAAAGAAAACCTGTTTAAGTTGGCAAGCGAATTGATTAAACTTAAGAACAGTTAACTGGGAAGGGTGTCATCAATTTTAAATTGCACGAATGCGGATGTTTAGCACAGCCAGCCAATCAATTAGCAAAATTAGAGAGCACCAGGCTTGCGCTTATGTGTTTATTTGGTTAAATGGTGGAGACACAAATTACAGAACAAATGGGAAATTGTGCATATGACAAATTCGAACGGCAGACTAGATATCTTGACGAAAAACCACGGATTTGAGGCACCTTAAGCAAAGTACTGCACCATCGATCTTTTACGGTAGTTTAGGATCGAAGTATTCTTCGACAAGTAGAAGTTTAATTCCCTCTAGCACATTTGTGGCTTCGAAACTGGGCAATATGAGATCTGTAGCCCCTGTAAAGTCGCGGTGACAGTGCAGAGGCTTCGAACGCCGTAGTTCACGATCACCAGGCTTGTAAACACCGGTTTGTACGAGAATAGCTTAAAAGAAAAAAGGATAATAGAGTAGATATCATTGCAAACGCCTGTTATACACCCCAGTGGCAAAACCATGATCGATTGTGAAAAAAATGAAGGCTTCCCTTCACAATACCATCCCTATTTTGCCTAAACTCCACAATTTGATCTCAACACTTGGAATTGAGTGTGCATAAACTACACTGGGTGACTGATTTGACCACTTATCGGTGCCAGTTTTCCTTTAGCGTCTTTTAGGAGGAGAAATTTCCACAACGCTTACATTCAACTCCGCGCGCAGTTTGCGGAAGAAAAGCGGCATCCGGAGGCACGGTGCGCGACGAAGCGACAGCAGCCTTTTTGTCAAGTTGCCCCTGTTCCGGGGCCGAGACTTCGCGCCCTCCCGACAACCGTCGATAGCGGCGGAGGTACATGTTGTATAAGTTAGCGCCTAAGATATCCACTTCCGGGTTGTCTCTAAAGTCCAAACAGATGACTTAAGAATCACAGCTTTGTCACATACCATTACCTAAGTCTACTAGTTCCGTTTGCTACAGGTATGAAGCGCTTAAAGACAAGTGTGTATTTTTAGTTTCCTTACCTGTGCTTGATGCAAATATTGACGCTTTTAGGGACAATTTAAACAACACGAAAATGTCCTCTTCCGGTGTAAAGCGATTGATGATAGGTTCTAACCGTTAGTGACTAGAGTCAAAGGAATCGAGATGTTACAGGACTGACTGGTAACACACTGTTTACTGTGAACACCATTCAAAATGAAAGTCTCATTAATGCAAAGACAAGTAAAACGCATTCGTAATGATAAACATCGGGCACTAAATGTCAACATCTACCAAGTGCCGCCAGATAGTAGATGCTGACCAAGGGGGTGATCTCAATGCAGCCAAACGAATGGATCCATCAGAACTGTACAGCGGCATTAACATCGTTGTGTACATACCCAAAGAAGTAAATCTTCCTTAGAGGCCGTGTGATGCCCATGCGTTTGGCAGTTTTGCTCAGAATATGCTCGGAAAACCGGTAAGTAATTTCGCTTGGCTTGCCAACCAGGGCTGTGTATTTCAATGGGTAGCCCGTGACTCGCTACAAGTAGGCAAAGCAAGAAGTCATAATAGCTGTTAGTTTGTTTCGTCAATGGAATAGTGTTAATTCAAGCAACCGAAAACAATCCTGCCCATTTCTCAGCTGTTTGTAAACAACATTATCTAAATAAACATTTATGTATTAATCTTACATCAATCTCCTGTTGGTTTTTGCAGTTATCGCCTGGTGCACGCTACCTACACACATTAGAGCTGGTATTACGTATGGCGAAACTGAATATTTAAAACAGCATATTCAGATATTAAGTAGACAGTGAACATAGCTGGAAGTAGCTGCAAATATTCCATTCGAATGTAACCACTTTAACTTTTTTCAGATTACACTTCATTCGACCTCCGGTTGTTTGTTATGTAAAACACACCTCGTATAGTGATTCCAAGCAGACAAGAAATGCTCCATGTCCGAACCTAAAAGCCAAAAGTTAAATACTGTTGTGTACACTGTTGAATTATTTGAAGGTTGAAGGGTCAAAAGAGATAAGAACACGACACGTTACCAAAATAATCGTGTGCCAAGTAGAAGACACATGTAGCACTGCAATGCAATGCTACATGAGCCCTGGGTTTCTTAATATCGAGAGGACTGGGATTCGAACTACTGGTGATTATATTTTAATAATTTGTTTTGTCAATGTAAATAAATATTTACCAGGCTCCATTTAAATGCATTACTTCTTAACCAATCCTCAATTACATTAAATTAAAATTACAGAATTGCATAAACCTACCAACATAGGTGCGAAAACAGTAGCATTAAAACTTTAAAATAGCCCACATTGGGAACTAGAAATACTCTGCATCCGAAAAGAACAACTTCGAATGTCGAATAAGGCGCGGTAAAAGGTGTAATTGGAAACGCTAAACAAGGCTACTGCAATGGTTTGAAAGCTACACTAAGAGGAATGGACGGGCAGATTTATGTGGGATGCTTGTGGTGTTCGTGTACATCTTTGCCTGGCACAATATACATTGAATTAACGGGCTGTTAAAGTTGATAAAGTACTGCGAGAATATGCGCTGCAATGGTGACAAAAAAAAGTGTTTACGCACAAGTGCATAAATATACCAAGGTTAAAAGTGTAAGCGAAGTTTATGCAGGTCGTGAGTCTAAATTCGATCAGTCATTGGAGCAAGAGAGGGAAGAGAGTGAGGCTGTACCTGGGCATACAGGCCTGTGCCATGAACAAGAGATCCATGTTGCAGGCTAAAACTGGCAGGTGGCTCTTTGGCATCACGTCGGGTTTGTGGTCGGGCTTTCCATTGGTCAATAACAGGTCTATGAGAAGCTGTAAGTACATTTCCCATTGAATAGGCTCGCCCATCAGCACAATAGCTTGAAAAAAAACAAGCAACGCAATCACTGAACTTGTGCTATTTACTTGTATGAAGTTATTGTGTTACATGATATTCTCCTAAGAAAACAATTTACACCTAAACAGAGTGGCAAATGTGTTATCGAATCCTAATTTATTTCAAAAGTATGAATAAGTGGGACAAAACTGTGTTGCCTTTTACATTTTGAGCATTTGCTGTTAGATTATGTAAAGTGGAATGCCCTCCATTCACCTGCGTTTGTTTATAAGACATAAGCTTCGACTACATCTGAGCCAAACCACTTAATGTCGACCGGCAAACGCATGAGGCCCCGTGACAAAGGGCACTTGGTGCTAAGATCGACTTTGATCAATAACTCGACCAGGACCGACGCCATTATTAAGCTTTAATAAGGGTTTCATTGACTGCAGAATTTCGCTCAAGCCGATTCGCTGTCAAAACAAACACTAGGGGCTTTGTAAGTTCACTGGTCTCCTCGCAAAAGCAATGCATGTAACGAAACTTAAAACCTCAATAGCGCTAACCTTCAATTTGAGGAAAGTCATTGTTCTCTTTGTATCCTTTAGCCTAGGAAAAGATTTAGTTGATGATGTTAAAGACTATTAATTAATTGGAGAAATACTAGTTTTTTAGCAAGTAATTTGTGTAGAAATTAAATTATCCTCACTAGCCAATGAAACACAATCATTTAGAATTTTTGACTTATGCTGACGCACTATGTTGATATAAGGCAAAATCGTGTGGGTCTCCATTAAACTCGCTGGAATAGAGTGTTAGTATTTGTTGTTTCCAGGATTTGTAGAAGGCACACCACCAATCTCCCAGTAAATCTAGAATGTGTCCAGATAAAATATTACCATGAGGCATTTTTTTATCGTTACAAATCTCTCAGAACTTTTTAATCCCGAGTTGAACGAAATATATACTCTCAAGCTCTCCATATTTTCACATGAAATATCCTACTGATAGGTAATAAGGTATTGAGTCAATAGATGGTTATACAAGAAGCCTGAGGCTACAAATTCGAATAAGCATGTTTTAAGCCAAAGTAGTCAGGCAGCGACTATTTCGTTTGATCTGTTGATCGATTCAGCGTTCAACCTAGAGGTGAATATGCCAAACAGACAGCAATATGCGAAATAGGAAAGTGGCAAGAAGGGAGCGCTCTCTTACCACAGTCTTTCGGTTGTCGTGGTTCACCATGTCGAGGAGAGGGTAGGCCTCGGCGACTTGCTCCATCGTGTAGACGCACGTGAAGCCGAGACCCTCGGCGATCGCCTTCATGTCCCCCTGGCCAACTACCAGCACGCGCTTGTCGTGCCAGTGCATGAAGCTTTGGAAGGGGCTGGGAGCGAAGATCACTTGCTCGGGTTCGAGCTGCACGGGGCGGAGAAACATTTTGCACGACTGTGCTCAAAACCCGCGCACCAAAGTATAATTACAGCATCAATTTTCGTGGTGTTTAAAAAGGCTGTAGCGCCATTTCTGGAAGTGATCAGTGAAAAAATTGGACTTTCTAGGGCCACCGTTTTCCCGACGGGCACAGCATGTTGCGAACAACCACATAGTTCCACGAGTCTGGTAATTCGAGGGTTCAAATCACGAACCAGACTTAGTGAGGTGCCTTAGACCAGCCCGCATTTTACGACTGTGATTTCAGTATCATTTAAATATCGACCATCAGATGGAAGAACCGCGATTTTTCACCAAAATCCGCCCCAAGTAAGCAGTAATTCATGTCCGCCCACTTGGAATTTGTGCAAAAACAACCTACGCACACGTTGTTTTTAAAATAGTTCATTCTTGATAACAACCCGGATGCCCTGGAACGGGAATCGACATGTGACAAAGCCAAAGTGTAAACAAACGACCAAACACCGAGACACTTCTCATGCTTTCGAACAATGAATATACATTCAGGTGGAAACAAAGCCGACTTGCAGTTTAAACTACGAAGTAGGCTAGTGAAAACTTCGTGCATAATCCAAACAAATAAGAAGGAAAGGTTTGAACAGGGAATCCTCAGTTAGGACTCTGAACCACCCATAAAATTGTTTGCTGTTGAAATGCCATCAAGTACGATCACGATGTAGGTGAGGGGAACTTAGAAATTCAGGTATGGTGAGGAAGTTGCATTTCTGCAGGGGTGTTGCACCAAACCTAGTGGAATCAGAGGTGGTGGAATCAACTAGCGACCGACCATGAAGCAGTATTCACTGTTTTAAAGATTTACTAAGGCGAATCGGGAATTCAAGAGAGAACCACAGCCACTTAGCTCAACAGGAGAACACTTCCTGCATCGAAGGAAAGTACAATGTAGTAGAGTATTTCTAAAAGCCACCTTTTAAAACATGCACTAAACGGCAGGTCAACGTACGTCAATTTTAAAAATGGACGATAGCTGGTCAACCTTTGCCTGGGCGTCGCCGCAAGCGTTGGTGACGAAGGCGATCGGAACCCGGAGTTTGCCATTGCGTCCCTTCAGCAGATCCATGGCCAGGATGGCCTCTGGAATTGGGGTGGATCCACGCAAAAGAACACCGTCAATGTCGAAGAGCAGTCCGAAGTTGGGCTTTGACAGAAAACACATCGAAAAAAATGCATAAAATGTTATCGTTAGTGCTAATTTCTCTCCTTCGTAGCTGCCTAATTTCAACTACCCTTTTTTATAAAAACACCTGTTATCAGGGTATGGTGAACGTTCCCGCGACTACAGTATGTTTCATCAAATAAATTAAGAATTTGTTGATTTTAAAACCTATGTACAGCTAAGATAAGTTCGAGTCAAAATGCGGAGGGAATTAAACTCAGTTTTTTTCTAGCATCATTCTGTTACACGCAGTGCATCGTATATCTCATTCGTAAAACTGCAGAAACAGGGAGTCTTAGGAATTTTTGTTTAGAAATGTTCACACAGTCTTTAGTCAATAGTACCTCGCCAAAAATTTGATGTGGAAACGTAATTGAATGACCGCAAACCAAACTACCGAAATTGTCATCATCATCTTTGGTGGTGGCCAAATTAATCCACTATAAACTGCAGTTCTGCACGGGATACAAGGAATCTGGCATTGTAAAACAATGTAAAAACACTAAATGGCAAGTTCAGAATCAGGTGCAACTGAATCCTGAAGTCAAAAACGACAAGGCTTATGCAAAGTACTGGAAAAATTGTCAGCTGCTGGTAATTTTTAGGTAAACAACATACCTCCTTCTGCTTCAAGCCTAGCGGGAAGAAATCGTGCTTTTCATCAGTATAACTATCCGTACTAATGATACTGGCTTTGCGAATGTCGAGCTGCTCGGGAGAGGGAATAGCGTAGAGGTCGGACAGCATGTCGTCCATTGTGGCGAATGAGAAATTTAGCTAGAAATATTTGTCTTTATATTCACTCCTTCGAGTACGTACGCGCGACCGATTACACGGGTGTAGTAAACAGCACAGGCATGACACACCTTGCAGATCTTCTGTTTACATATGATTGAAGTGCCCGGTCCCGCATCATTAGCTTGGGACGAGTCTCTGGTTAGCAGGTTACCTCGCAACGGCTTCAGGCCAGGGATATTAGGGTGTCTGCACTGGTAGAAAGATGGGCCTAATCTCGAGATACATTCTTATTGATTTATTAGTGATCCATCATATTAGTGGTCATATATCACCCACCTATTACTAGGTGTTTCTGGATTCGAGTTGTATATCGTGTAAATTCAGTTATAGACTTGACGGCAAAAATTAATTATTGGTTGGATCCCTTGGAAATAGCTCGAATACGCAGATTACACTGATTATTTTCGTTCTACACCAAAAAATCACCAGTGCGAATACATCTGGTGAGATTAACACCGTCGCACCTTAAATGTACTTACTTGTCCGAGATATTTTAAATGTTTTTAAATTTGAATTAAAGAATTGTCACGTTCTCAAACTGGTGGCTTCTCTGAGTGCTTTCATCTTCAACAACAAAATTTCCAGGCGAAAATTGCGAAAATCAAGTTCGAGTCTGATGTATTGGCTCCATCATACAAGTTTTACGAAGGTGGAATTTCGCAATCGTTGACGCCAAATCAAAGGGAAGGCTTCTGCATGAAGTAGGTCTTATTTCCATGAATTTACGAAGGCAGCTGCAACTTCAGACCACGCATTACACCCATGTTCTCAAAAACCAAATGAATGATGATAGTTTTCGCCTGTCAGGTTGTAGCGGAGGGCGTATAGCCAGTGACAGTCAGGTTAATTCAACCGCGGTTCATTGGCATCGCAAACACATGTTATAACTGTACCTCAAAAATTAACCCTATCGGTTTGCGGGAGGTGTAGAATCTTATAGGCCGTTGGTTATCCATAAAATTACTTCGAAATCAAAGTGCTGGATATTATGAAGTGCGCCTTAAGTGGATCCCAGTTATGCGCAATATTTTTGGATGGATGTACACAGGTTATGTTTCGCTGCCAATTTTTTTTATGTGTGAATGTGTTAGTTTTCAAAACTTTGACTCTAATGCAATCAGTTAGTTCAAAAGCTGCTCGGCTACACGGAAGCTTTGGCCTCATCGCCAGATTGCGAAAGACAGGTTAATCTACATTTTTTTACATGACACAGAAAATCGCCATTGAGTTTTAGGTCTCTCCGACTTTCAAAACTGATATGAAATAGGTAGGTTTTACAAATTGTGTAAATTCACATCTCACCTGTCTGAAGTCACTGGACCAAACAGGGTTTCATCAAAAGATCGTGGAAATAAAATCTCAACTGATATAATTGTAACCCTCTCTTGTGACGAAAATTGCTTATTTGAATCCAGTTTAATACGTCTGAGTGAAAATAGCCAAAAAAACTTAATTAAGCACACGCAAATTTTCACACCTAGAGAGGCGACAAGGGGCTTCCGATTTGTCTGTGCGATTGCGAGCCTTTGTTTACGCAACTATCTCATTAACGCACAATTTTGGCGGGACCGTTTATAATTGAAAAAAACAAAAATGACGCTTGCACGCATTTGAAAGTGCGCACAGAGAAGAAGACCGCGTTCAGGCATCGCCGTCAGCCCCACGCATCAGGCCGTTTAACGAGTCAATTTCGCAGTAATGTGCTTAATGAAAAAGGTAAGATTTATGTAAGCAGGTCTAGCTCCAAATTTGTTGTGAAGCACTCGTTGGGAAATAACTTGCCAGGTCATTTGCAAGGGCTTTACTGAAGGTGGAAAGTCTACCCTTATCTCCGATCTAAAGATACTTAGGTGTGTGCACTGTTTCCTTTTAAGCTCCGTGTCTTGCCAATTTGCGGTCTATTCACTAAGTCACCTTAACCCTTCCATGAAGTGATGAATCAGTCTAATTTTCGGTTTCAAGACACCAATATAGTCTACACAGTTTCCTTATAAAAGTCGGCAAAATGTGGAGAGCGCTTTTCCAAAATAGATATGGAACAGCATGCCAGGTAGTCCCAACAAGATTGATTATCAGAAAGAAAGGCAAACACGCAGGGCCCAATGCCACAAAAACGAGGTCCGAAAGTGACTTATGGTTTCTAGGCCCACTCTTAACAAACCCAAGTCCATATTTTTCCCGTTCATTTATTTAGAACAGTCAACTGTTTACATCGAGGACATCACCTGGCTTTATAACAGCTAGGATTTTGGGCCGTTGGTGGTCGGGTAAATATCAAGCAGACCGCTGTATTTTGGTTTGCATAAGCAGTTAAAAGTCCGCAGTCTCCTGGAAAACGAGCGAAAATCTGGACCTGTAGGTTTCAATGAGAGATTTTAAACCAGAAGCACTTCTCCACCTAATAAACAGTTTCTCCCTTACAAGTGTAATCGTAGACAAATTTTCGTGAACTGCTGACGTCCGAAGGTTAATGCGAGCACCAAATTAGCAGAGACGGTTATGGGCCATAGCGTTGCGGAACTGTCTGTAGGGCAACTTGGCTACGTACATATTCTGTCTTCTGCCTTGTTTCACTTCAAATTAATTAGAATGCATGGCTTCACTCAAGTTCCTTCCATGTACTGCCATCATTTATGAAATCGTGACTTACAACCACTGCGAATTCCCTTTTTTCAACCAGACTATACAACCGCGAAGATTGTTTATTTAACGAACAAATAACTTCTGTTTACACTACTGCAGTCATTTCATTTAAAATGCAGGTTTCGCTATTCCTGGCTTGCGCGAACGGGGATGGGTATATGCGATTAGTAACATACGAGCTTCTGCACCTAATGCCCTGCCGCCTAATCGCTCACTTCTACGCACAGATGGTGATGCTCGTGTGACCTTGGTACTACGATGCTAGTCCTAGTGCTGTGCCCTTCCCTCTGGGGAAATGAACAAAACAGGTCAATTTTGGTGTCGTTAAGGTTTGGGCTCAAGTCACGCTCAAACTGTGATGCTCAACAAAATTTTCGAATCGCCTTCACCGACAACTAACGATGTAACGAAAATTCCTGTCTGCGGCCTTGGCAACAACAAGGAGTTAATTAATTTTTGGAAACTGGGCATTACGCAAAATTTGATTGAATCAAACATTAAGTGAGACTGTGGAAATGAGTATTTCCTCTTGTTCGCGGTCACCGATCCTGTACACTGACTCCCAATAGCACCTCTTTACAAAACAAACATAAAAAAAGAGCAATTAACTTCAGGGACACTGTAAACTATTCATTGAAATCTCGACAGCTCACTTAGGATTTTGTTTCAGCTAATGTAGGCCGACATAATTTAGTAATAAGTGCGGCAGCCAATTTTTAGTTTTTAAGAGATAGATGTGAAAGTAGGCACAGGAGTTTGGGTAGACGACCGATGGGGCAATTGTGGTGGCGTATTCTGGTCGCTAAAGTGCATTTCGCACGCACCTTCACTACGCACAAGAACAGCCTAGTTTAATGCGTGACCTCACAGCCATAAACACGTGGCACACAAATGTCGTACAGCACGCTTATCATACTCCCATACGCTGCCACCGCTAACAGGTGGGGCATTTGGTTCACTCAAATTTGCGTCTTCTGACAAACACAAACAGGAAGGGCGATACAAGTTGCCGATAGCTAAACTGCATGCTCCACAACGACGCCTGGAGAGGGCAGTGAGGCAGAATTTTGACTGAACGAAGCCACGGACTGACTACGTAAATCTTTTCAATGTACTTGAAAAAGCAATCGTGAGATTTCTTATCGAAGTATCACAAATCTTGCAAAATGATCGATTTATTTGCTGCAGGCACAGCCAGCAACCACCCAGGAAAGCCTACCTGCCGATGAATCCCGGAGACTCGGCCACGCCTATACGAACGGAGTGGAGCAGCTCCATAAGTCCAGGACTGGCATTTCAAGGCGTGAGAATAATTTGCAACATGTTTAATCTGGGGACACAAGTTCCTAAATGGCAATGATGACGCTGCGAAATCTCTACCTGCAGTGTTTCAGCCACCAGTACGCCATTTTGCGAGCGCGAGGTAGCGCGAAAAATGGCCAGCACGTTTGCAAACCAGGGCACGTGACCGATGACTCATCCCGAGCAAATCACTTCGCGGCTTGACCACGCCCCCATAAGCACTGGCGTGTCAGCCACCCATCCGCCATGCTCTTTTAGAACCTGTGGCGATGTCTGTGAATTCTAACTATGAGTTAATTCCGTGTCGTTCGAAGTGTGAGGCGTAACTTGCTGAACACAAGGTGATCAGAGCATACTCCGTCAAAAAGGCACTAAATCAAAACCCACTTGGAAACTTGCAGCAAGCGGTAAATTTACGAACATGACTTGAAAAATCTCTTTTCTATTGATTAGATCATAACAAACTGTGATAGCCTTAGGAACAGTGGACCTTGTGCTCACTGGAGGTTTTTAACCAAAACGCTTCTTCTGAATTATATCACGCATATCGTCCACCGGGATTCCGTTGCGGCTAAATAAAGTGTTTTTAATTATCGAGGTGTGATTAAACGGCTTTTTGATTTCGTCCAGTTTAACCATCTTTTTAAAGTACCATCCGTAGTCCCACGAGGTAGGATACTTGACAGCGTACTTGTCCTCTGGGTCCTTGAGATTCCTTAGCTTCAGATATTTGGCCCTTTTTGAAAAATAAAAAAAGGGAGAACGTGGAATAATTGTTAAATGTGTTAGAGTTAGAAGAAAACAACTAAACAATTACTAGTCCTTTAGCACGTCCCCGAGGCATCATGTGGATCGGAGCTCAGCAGCGTTTGGACAAAGAATCACAAAGTTGATTTAAGGGTTTGGTTGCAGGTGACAGAAACTGAACGCCAGGCGAAGTTGGCGCTCTGTTGGGCCTACTTACTCTCGATTGGGTGTAATCCACAAAATATCCAACTGAAGTGGCAGCAACTCAAAGACAGAAACGGTCAAATTAACCCACTCGGGTTGGCTCACGTGAGCTGCGGTCAGTCATGACCACGACAAGGCAATTTGTTAGCATGTCGGAATTGCACTATACAATTAAATCTACTCCCAACACACTGCAACATTCAAACCAATCAAATCTCGTTTTTTGAGAGTTTTAAAAATGAAGACTTAGGTAGCAGTAGTATTTGTGAATGATCCACTTTGCATGAAATACTTTTTCCAATATTCACTAGCAATGAGTGCTTAGTTGTAAAGTTAGTGCTGGTGCAGTGCTTCGTTCAATTTTACCACGGCAAGCATTCCAGCTCACTTAAACAGCACCTACAAGTGCAGTGGTCTTGAATTTAGCATTTGCACACGCATAAAACACTCTGGAACGGATATAAGTAAATTGCTCGGCAGTTTGCTCGTTTTACTTCAGTTCATCAGCTCATGTTTTGCCCCCAAATTATTGACAGCGATTTTTTCTTACTACCTTTTACCATTACGTACAAACCAGTCGCGTACGAACACACAACACGACTCCGTCCCCTGAACACGCCCTTGCCGGTCTGGACTGGGTTTCATTGAAGGCTTCGTGACACAGCAAGTTCGAGAGCGTGATTGAGCAAGTCTGTTGAGGGCCCCGGCATGTTACCTTGAACCATGCTGGGGCCACTGCGTCAATCTAGGCCGATTACGCTACCCTGTGTTCCCGCGAAAACAAAGAAGACCGGAGTGGAGAAGGCACAACCGTTCACTAGACCGCTCAACCTAGTTGTGCTGTGTTGACTGTACAGTTGAGCGGACTTGTAAAAATACGTCTGAATGGTCACATGGCTAGACCGGATGGTAGTGATACGTACTGAGGGGTTAATGAGCGGGCTGCGACGACCGGGTTATTGGACATGAATCAACACGATTCATTACAAATCCTTTCCATGAAAGTGCATTGCGTATACATCCGGCTATGCTCTTGTGGAGATCTGTTACAATTAGCCTATTTCGCACAGCAAATGTCTTATGGACCGATGTCTTCTGAGTGTTAAAATGAATCACGCTTCATTACGTTTTTCCCCATCTGCGAATGAATAGACACGTGTGGCCTTAGGTTTACATTTGCACCTAATACAGGAACTTTAGTCCAAATAATAAAAAAAACCATAATTCAGAGTCGAAAATCGCATTTGTAGGTCGTGGGAACCATTGCCAGCGGTTTCGATGGGAGCGACTAATTCCATGCTCAGTCGGAACAATTTAGCAACTAGAGCTTGTGGTGAATCGCGTTGATTCACGTCCATCAACCTGGTCGTCCCATACTCCATTTCGCCGCCGGCGGTCATGCTGGACCGTCCGCTCACAAACTCATGTGCATGTGCCAATCCCCACCACCCGCCTCACCCACCTGGCCACTCAGTCGTTTGTACTTTTACAAAATCACCCAACCGTGTAAGTCAACAACTGCCTTAGACATACGCGACTGTGAATGCGCACACACGACCACACAAATTGCTTGAGGCAGCGAAAAAAATGGCCGAGTCTTTCTGTCTCCTGCCCCATTACTGCCTTAGGTACCCCGAGCTGTATCGTGCCGCAACAAACATTTTATACTCGCTGAGACGTAGCGTGGACTCATCGTTTTTTATCGATTATCGACGGAGGCTCTAAGCAAATGCAAGGAATGGGCGTCTTTGAGGTGGATGCAGTTCTCACCACCACCACCACCACTGCTTCATTGAAAACCTGCTTGGAGTACACTCTGCAACACTGGATCAAGCTGTGTTGATTCACTTGACAGGGTCATGTTTCAAGCGTGACAATAACTTCGAAACCTCAAGTTTACTGGAAGGCGATCAGGCGGCAACTTGCCTCAGTGGAGACACGTCAAAAGCACACAAATCGTTATCGTTAACAAATAAGTGATGAAATACCTACTCTCCATACTTATAACTAGAAACCTTGTAATCACTTGGACTCAAGACGACAGCGCACAAAAACATGTTATTTGAATTTGCATTCATGACAGCGGATGCCTACGGTCACCTCGTGGATTGACTGAAGCAAGGCCTTCAGAGCACGTTAGACAATCAGCAGAAACGCTGTAATCTGCGGTAAATGAGACGAAGAATACCCGGCGACCTGTTAGTCAACTAAATTCAATGAACTGTCATGTTTTACTCAATGCAAGCTAGATTAAATGCCCTCTAACTGTAATGGCAAAACAAAATATTTTTTAGTCGTGACACGGCACTGGTGCTAACATTGCTATGGTATGTATATTTTCAGAGGAATTTAAAAGAAAAACTGACCTTCCGCCACCGGTGGCTGAAATGCCTTCGAACAGGACGGCCCTGGTTCTTGGCGAGGCAGGACGCATGAATTCAATGGATGGGAGGCCGTCCTTGCCTTCTTCGGTTGCTTCCAGGCGTTGAGTGCCTTTTTGACGTTCTCCGTCAGCCCCTGCCAGCCGTTCCTCTGCAGCCTTAAGAGCCTTGACGCATCGATCGTTTCGGAGTTTATTGAGCTCCAACTGACGGCGGATGAGCTTCGACGCAGTATTTAAGTTATCAGCTGAGCACAGAGTTTCCTTGTTATCGATGAAAAATTTGTAAGCCGCATCCTCTTCTTTTTTGATGCGCTCTTTGAACTCGTACACCGTTTTTATGGTTTCAATGCGTCGCGCCATTAGTGCTAAATGCGGAAAGGCGTGTGCATCCCCGTTCAGTCACGTGCATGTATCGATTTCCCGCAACATTACCTTACAACTTTCGGACACTGCCCATTCACGGTTGAAATTAAGACACTGCAAATGCCCTCATTTTCCATCTTTCCCGATTAGATTACTTTAAGGCAGCCCTAGTATGGGGTGCTTTGCTAAACATTTCCTTCTCTCCTTACTATCTTATTCTCTGTTTGATTAGTTTTGAATATGATAAGGTGATTAATCTAATATATTGGTAATAAATGAAACCTTTCTGCATGGCTCTTTTAAAAACAGCTCAACAGTAAAATGTATACTCGCCTGTTTTCAGTAGTATTGTAATGGGTAATTTCAGAAATAAGGGGCCACAATCTCGTTATACCTGCTTGTCTACCGAGTTACACATTATTTGGCTTATTATAAATTAGATCGGTGCGATATACAAAATCTTCTATACTTATTCAAATCCAGCCTAAACTGGCATGTAAAACTCGGCAGATAATGATTTTATAATAGAATGGAGAGGATATGGGACAAGCAAACTGCTGTTTACATCCCATCGTAGTGAATCGTGTTAATTCAAGTCCATCAAAAGAAAGCGCCAAATTCCGTGACTAACGCGAGCCGCAACGTTCCCACTGCGAAGACAACTGTAGGACCTCGTGGGGAGGAGGGCTTTTACTGCCCCAGGTAAGGGCCGAGTGAGCACGTTCGTTGCGCCCACTTGCAAATGCCTCAGGCGACCTTGACAGACGAACTGGGCGGGAATGTGGTGGATGGGAGTGGTGATAGGAATAAAGAAATGATGTGAGTGAGCGCAAGGCTAGTAACAAGTAGAACTGTCGGTTTACGAAGAGACTTGATTCGTAGTGAATACTGATATTTCAAGCAACTAAGTAACAACGTCAATTGCTAAAGCACGAGGCTGGCGCTCGTTTTGTTATGTTCCCTATCACTGTAACACCTTAATGCAGACAACACAGGCGGCCTCGGACAGTATACTTCTCACAGCCTTTCGTCCCAAGCTCTCGGTACTTCCCATGATTTGAGTTGTCACCACAAGTATGGAATTAAATGTCTTGAAGTCAACATGGGGATGACTAAGTTTGCGTGGTCGGGCGTGCCTGCCTGTGCCGTTACGTCCTCCATCTACCAGATCGATAGTGTCGAGCTAAATGCAAATGGGCATTACAAAATTACCAGCCATTTAAGCGTCTTTGAACTGACTGCTAGAAGAATCACCACAGACAAAGTGATCAACTCGTTAAAATAATTAGATCCAGAAACACGGCCCTTAATAGTGCAAGACTTTACAGAAGCAAAACTTCACACACCCTACACATCACCTGGATTTCGCTGCATTAACGCGCCATCAATTTTACCAAAAAAGAATTAAGGATTAGATAAAGTAAAAACAACAAAATATTGTACAAATAATACTATTAAGAAGTAAGAACCAAAGTAGACAGATTTTCAAATTCCGGATAAGAAAGCTAAGATCTTCTCCAAATTTCTCAAAATTAACACAGATTAATGAATTTCGGTATAATCAGTGGTATTATAGACACTAATTCACGACTGATTCGTCTATTTGTCCTTTGAAGTATGACTTTCGCCATATTTTAAGTGTAAAATAATATCAAATTTTTACTACAGTGCTGTAAACCAGTTGTTATGGTCCCCAGAATGTGGTCTTGAACTACGCCGGGGCCAATGAGTTAACCACCCGCTACCCGCTATAAAGAAGATGACCGGAGAGGACGTGTACACGTCCGTTTACTTCAGAGCTCAACCAAGTTGGTGTCGTTGTGTTACGTGTGATGTTTGTGTGTCTGTGTATTTATATCTCAGTTATGTGAGCCATAGATGTGGTAACATCGAGACCTAGGTTTGAGGATAATCGAAGATAATCGTTCGCGCTAACGCGGGTGAGTTGAGGTTCCGCGCGGCTGGCTCCATGGTGCGAAAAGGTGGACCCTGTGTCGGAGGCTGGAGTGAGCGGATTAACGAGTGTGAACTAACAACGATGGAATCTAGGCAAATTTGCAGCAGCATTGCCAAAGTACTGCTCGCATTTATTAATCTCATTTTTAATCATTTTAACTAACGGAGATCGATTACTTCTGGAATAGAGTAAAAAAATTACACTAGCACTTGAAAAATTTCACTGGATCCTCATGTTTTTTAACGTAGTACGAAATGCTTAGTAGTGTTCAAACTGATCGAAAACTGAGGAACCGAAATTTGAATATTCATGGCAAGTGGCTGTGAGGATAAGTCACTTTTGAGCGATTCGGGTGAAGTAACATCTTAGACTTCCGGACACGTTTCTCAATTATCGTTTAGCAGCCGGAAGGCAGGAATCCAACATCATCAACTTAATGAAATATCGAAACACAACTGTGCTCAACAGATGTGAAAATTGCCCAAAATTAGTACCAGATGAAAAGTTGTCGGTTAGAAGGTGGTGAATTTCTTTGCGAGAGGTGGAAAGAAATAAGTTGCATGGTGAAACCACTCATATTCTGTTACAGAACATGGACTGAAGGCAGAGGGACGACGAATCCTAGAAAATATGAAGGATTGAAGTATCCAAATAACCAACTAAACTAACATTTGCTGTTAGCATCACCGAAGCTGCCCGAATTGAGTTCACTTTCTTAGAATAACATGACATTAGACTTATGGATAAAATCAACTCAAAACCACTCTTCTGGGTTGGTGAATATCTGATAGGATTGGACACTACCCCAAACATACATAAAGACGCTCTAGATAACAATTAGAGGATGGACGCATCACACCAGTGCCCTATAACAGTAATATGACCTAATTTGTCGTGGACCGAAGACATCCAGAGGTGGGAGATGCCCATTTGGTTCATGAAGACATTTCACATCCTAAAAATGTTCTTGTTTACTCTTAATTGAAAGCCCAGAGCTATCTTTACATTTTGGGTATCCGAGATAAGACAACTTTTAGTTTGAAACTGTCAAACGCGTTCGGTAAACACAAAATACCTTCCTCGTATTGAGATGAGTGAGCTCCCGTCAGCGCTCCAGTTATCGACAAATTCTGGTATGTACCCTGTCCTTCAGAAGGCCTTATTCAATGGCAGCCCATGAATGCTAATGTAATGTGTTAATTTATTTATAACCGCGATACGAGGAAAGAGGAGATGTTTGGTGTCTATATTTTGTTGATAATTGCGTAAGAATAGTTCTACAGGTACGCAGACGGAGTAGAAAGGTAAGAGTAACATGACTTTTTAACAGCTATAAACGAGTTAAGAGAACCCAAACGCAAGCACTCATTACGGAGAAAGCTTTGTGATCACATCACATGGCTCTATTGCCTTCATAGAATTTTGTACAGACTGCTTTGGATGGGTTCCGATATGGAAGCGTTCAATGTCGGAGAGTGACTGTCAAACTGGCACACGAACTCCAAAATTGTTTGTAAAATCATCTCCATCAAAATTAACCACCTTTCACATCAGACTAGAGTCTTAAAAGCACTTAGGGCTAAATAAATAACGACCCGGTAAACTGGACCAGTCCTGGTGTTGTCAGAACAATGCGTCACTCGGGATTAACAAAAGCCTAAAACGGACGCTATTTGCCCTCCTGTGACACCTACTGGACCACTATTAAGAAATTTAAACCATTTGAAAACATAAGGTGAGCTTCTGTTTGAATACTTTCCATGCCATTCTTTTCTACTGCTCCATCACCTGTTAATGCCTATGTAAAAGGCGGAATTTCTATCAGAAAAACTTTAACTACTTCGGCTCTCACTTCCTTCAAGAAAAACCTCCACAAGAGGAGAACCGGGTAATTTACAAACTAGAGAAATGAGTGCAAAATGCACATATCAGTGCCTTGCTTCCCCCTACATTTAATGGGTATATTACACAGGCTTTTAGTGATTTAATTGTAGACCTCTCAGACCTGTTGAGGTACTCGACACTAAGGAATGTGTTGTAAATAACGATGATATGTTTGAAGAGGATCTGTTACGCAATTGGATGGATGGCAATAAAAGGAGAAAACCGTATGAGATTACTTTTTAAGGACAATTTCCACTTTGCTCCTGTTGAGCATAATTTGCGGTGCATCTCTCTATTTTGTAAAACTAGGCACTAAGAGTGATTTAGAATGGCCCCTTTAAACATGGAAACGAATATAAGTTTACGAAATTATTGGAAGTATGGCGCTAATTTTTCGCCGGTAAAAGAAAACGTTTAACATGCTGAGTGGGGTCTTTAATACATTGGCTCAAACAACGCTCTTTAAATAAATCGATATTTGTCACGTGAACGTACGTCGCAACTTTGCACAGGTTAAAGGTGAGTCCAAACGCGTTATATGGAAGTTTCACGTCATTCCGGGTTTTGAGTTTAAAAGTTTCACAAACTACAAAATGCCGTCTTCTGCGGTTGCGATTCAGGAAATAAGGGCGGTAATGGCTGGTCACCCCATTTGTCGACTGTATAAACATAACCCGGGGAGGGAAGAGTATCTACGAGATGCAAGACATTTCTCTACTTGCAAGAACTCACCTTTCCCAGAACATTCAGGAAGCCTCAGGATGACCCAGCTAACACCCGAGTTGCCAAAAGCATGCCTTTTATGCTGCGTGTATTTTTGCCATAATGAACTCCAACCCCATGACCTTGTCAAAATCCTAAGTGTAACTGAAAATCTGCTTGGACCGTATACTTTTCTAAACATTAAAAAAGATGTTCTAGCTATTAATTGGAAGACGCCAGTCATGTCATACCATATCGATCCAACCGCACATCGAGAGAGACATTTTGCTACTGCTGGAACGACACCAAACAACATATTTGTGATTGAAGATGAGGGCATAGTTACTGAAAGTGCACATGAAGAGGCCACGGGTGTATCAGATCCAGACGATATAGCTCTTATTCCGACCATGTCCAACAACAATGCTTTAGACGAGTCTATTGCAGAAACAAGCAACGCACAAACGCAGTCTTTTGCTGAAATAATGGATCAAGAAGATGAAGTAGCCAGTGTCAGTGAAGGCAGTTTCAATTTGTCAAATGACCTTGAGCTACCAGTACGGGACCCACAGACCTTGAAAAGACAGACGAGAGGAAAGAGAGTCACTGACAAAATAGGCGGAATAATAGGACTGAGGTTTTGCAATACAGCTGAAGTTGACACGTCAGCCGGTGAAATTAGCAGAGAATTGCGAGAAGGCAATAGACCAACGGTACATCCAAGGAAGCCGAGAACAATTGCTAAGAAGGTTTCCCAAACCGTCCACCTACTAGCTCCATACATGGCTCGAGGACATATGTACGAGAATCTTCGAGTGATGGCTTCAGGCCGGAAAAGGTGCAGAAGGGCTAGTAGGATCACGAAAGAGAGTCGCCACAGAGCAGGAAGGCCGAGTGCAGGTACTGCAGCATCACCTACCAGACAGGCTATTTTGTCTACAGATGTGAGGTATTATTTGCGACCCCTACTTTGGCCAATTGTCAATTACTGGGACACAATGAAGAAAGTCGGAGCCAGTTTGTTTACGAAAGGACAACTTGCATTGAGAAAATTCAGCATTTACCGTACAGGAAGTGAGGTCGCTACAACAGTGAGAAACCCCGCAGATCCCGGAAGAACGTCGACTGCGAGATGGTTCACCCAATCTGTGGGAGGCAGGGCCATTATTAGACCCCAAAAAGACAGACTAGAATCGTCATCACTGTCGCATAACAGATCCCACCATCAGGACGAAAACAGTACTGAACGACTGCCCTAAACACACGACTTCCCAACTTTTACTATGATTTAATATTTTAACAGGATACCGTGAAATTCTCCGCGTTGGTACTGTTTTAATATAACAACAAAACAAAATCGCAGTCCAGATGTTTGCTAGATTACAGAAACGGGGGATTGAACGATCCACAATTAAGACGCCGTAATGATCCTGAAATAATTGGTCGTGTTCTGTGAATATGTGCAGAAGTGCTATCCGTTTGCATTGGCACTGCTTCCTAACTGTGCACCTCACTTTTACTAGTCTCCTTCCTGACATATTTTGCCAAATATTAAAAATTACATTGAATTAGGCCTTTCCGTGTTTTTTTTTTAGCTAATTGGCAAAATACTTTCAGCAACTCATGCCCCGAGGCACTACCTGTTTAGTTAGGTTCGGCACGCATGGATTTCGTACTTGTAATAAAAGCCAGCATTCGAGTTATACGAGGGTGCTCAGCACGAAGACCATCACTAATTACTTATTCACAAGATTTTCAATCAAACGATCATAAGATTAGGGAAGTTTCCACTTTTGGCATCTAAAGCACTTTGTTCCATTACTTCCACGACAGTAACCAAGGACGACAACGCAACAACGCAGGTCCATTATTATTAACCACTGACCCGAATTTATCGAGTTTCCAATAATTTGAGTGTTTAGCCAAGCGGCGTTGAAAACCTCCAGGGATTTCGGCCAGTCGGTGATCAGGAAAAAATTAATGCATGAACGCTTGTGACTTCTGTAATCCATTTAAATTGAATCACAAGGCTGCGAGACTTTGTCCAATTGAAAAACTACGTGAATTACGTCAATTAATGAAGCTGGGCGTAAGGCTCAGGGGGTGTAGCAGGACGCCAGCAATGACTCGCTGGAGAGTAGACGTGGCGGCCGCAAGGTGACTTACATATTTCGAATAACTGAAGTGACCCAGGTGTTTACTCAAGGTAAACAAAACTGACCTTTGCTTTTTTAATCCTCTGTAAGCCAACGCGGCCTTGAGCACTTTAAAAATATCGTTTGTCAATGTGATTCGCAGATTGTAGTCCGCCGTGGGCTGACGAACGCTTGAACTCAGCCCCTATTCTTACGCTTTAGAAATAATGAAGAAAGCTGGAAGTTAACGTAATTACGGAACTTGACCAAAGCAGACTTCAGCAGGTTGTTTAAGGATTAGTAAAATCCCCTTCGGGAGCTCCTGATCTCCTAGCAAAACACGTGAGCCAATGAATTGTGCATCTTTGTGTGATGAAAAATCAATTTTCAAGTTCACAGTTCTTTTACTTAAATTAAAAAAAGTCGCTTTGTAACATGCATTACTACTCTTTTTTTTTTTCAGGAAAGAAATATTAATCAATTTCACTCAGTTCAGCGGCATATTTGTGTAGAGGCGGATTTTGTTGCCTAATTTACTAAAGGCTTAATTTTTTGGACCTTTTGGAACACAAAAATTTCAGACTCGCTTGTGGTTTCCCATATGCCCGCCCAGAAAACCAGAGTGAGAAAGTTTGCCCAAAAATTAGATAAACGAAGTGACTTTTGTGGCAGTGTACAACCAAGGATGAAAATTAAATTTATTGGTGCCACTTAGAATTTAATTCAGTCGCTTTCGCTGAAGGAATCAAACTGACTACGAAGTCCCAAAAGCGGAAGGTTGATTAAGAAAAGTGTGTGCTACAAGTTGCCTTCACGATAAAAGAATCAAGAGTTACAAAATCAGTGTGAATTTGAGGTGGGAAAGCGAGAAGCAAACTTGGCCTAAAGACCACGAAAGGATCTGAACAACTCTGTTTAACTTCTAAACACTGATTATAAGGGCAGTTTAATAAAAATTTTGCTTGATGTATATTGAAAACATCTCCGGTCCCAAAATGAGAACAAAATGTAAAGGAACTCAAGTTTGGGCGACTTCATTAAAAACGCGTTTATTTTTATAAAAAAAAACCATGCACATCGGATTTCCTTCTGGGGAGGTTGCAGAGAGAGAAATATCGCTCCCACAGCTGTGGTGATTTCGACATGGTTACTGTAATAGATGCCTGTAGTGCTTGAGCATAACCTAGAGTACAAATGTGTCAAGGTGTGATAACTAGTGGAGATAAAACTGAATGCAAAATCTGCAAAGCCCTATTTTTAAAGAACTGTTGTCACAAATGCTTTTGCAATTTCCAGATTTTCAAATTTTCAACCCCACCAGGCTGCCACTAACTATCCTTTGCATTTTAAATGAAAAACATTCAAAGGAGATCGTTTATAAGCTGTAAATAGGCGTGGTCAAAAGCTAATGGAGAGAGCAGGGAGCGTGCTTATCAACAAGTGTCGCGATAAACACATCCTGAAGGGCCGGATTCCAGTTTCCAAAGTTCCTATTCCTTCTAGTTTCTGGTAAAAGCAAGTATTCTAACCCCGCGCATTTATGACAACAGCTTAAAACACTAACTTTTTTTCAATGCCTTACAAACACACACGAAAAGACCTACTCTTGTATCAAGGAAAACGGATTTGACAACCTCTCGATGTACCATGCTAACTGGGTTCAGCCATTGTGTTGAATCACTTCTCCTAGGTTCCAAAGCAACTGCATCCACTGCTAACCTTAATAGAATTTTTGACAGCAAAAACTGGGCCAACTTAGGGGATGAGGAAAGGAGCATCTAAGTCCCAGAACCATGGCTGCGCCTTTTGATATGCCACTGTAATCAATTGTCTCGGCATCTCAGGAAAGCACTATTTCGCTCTACATTAAGTAACGATTATGTTCTGCATCTTAGCAGATGTAATGTAAATGGAGATTTTTGCTCAGCACGCCTTATTTTGACGAAGTCATAAATCATTAGGTTCATGCTAAAGTAATGACAACTTAAAAGGTTTTTAGCGACAAGTGACAGATCTTGAGCAAATTTATTTTTCACTTTTTACAGAATTTAAGATTACCTGTTAGGTTCATAACTCTACCCGTTAATTGTTTGCGACTGGGCACTTACCATCTTAGCTGTTGCGGAAATCGCAATTAGAAAATGGACCTCACTGACGGGAAACAAAACAAGCTGACAAAGTTCTTTCCTCTCTTATCTTCATTAAACAGAATAATTTGAGTCAAGAACAGCCGCCTAGGAGGGAAGGTAAACCAGCTTTGATCCTTTGCGGACATTCCGGCCGGTCAGTAGTCGAGAGCACGTGGAAGCCGTGACAACGGAGTGTCTGGCACAGTAATCACAGAAAAAAAACACATTCGCCTGATCTCCAAGTTTTATTTATTAAAAACCAAATCCGTGACCTCAGTGTGACCTTAAGGAGCATATCTAAAGTAAGCTTGCGACTTTTTCTGTAAAAAAACGTTTACTGACACAGCTCTTTTATTAATCCGAGTAAAGTGCAAGTTACTATAAATTATTTCCTGTGTCAAGTACCACGGAAAATATTTGGTCTGCCAGGGGGCTGTTGAAGTAGTAAGCTTGGCTCAACAAAGACAAACGCCAGGTTTTTTTCCTAGGCTCTTTTCAAACTAAACGACCCGCAAAAAGAGGTGTGTAAGCAACAATAAAAATAATGAGGTGGGCCAAATAACCAAAAAAAGCTTTTCACCGATAAGAGAAATTCATTGGCATGTGAGCAACCAACAAAGTCTAAATCTAACTCGTTTATAAATGAAAATAATGCAGTAGTTACACAACAGGACATCAGTAAAGTGAGTCATAACGGGAAGTGGTCGGTCCTTAAGAACTGGGGCAACTATACTAAAACCAGAGATAAAACTGATTAAAGATGGAATGATAATATAGCCTCTGAACCGCCAGTGGGGTAGAGCATTAAGGGCATTGGGAAGAATAAAAGGTTCAAGTATAAATGGGAATGTGGATGCAGAGTGTCGCGGAATGGAAGAGGTTGTGTGAAGACGAAAAATGACAGATTATGTTCTCTCGGGGAAATACGGAATGAATAACATACTATACAGGCTCGTTGATAAAAGATAGAATAAATTCCTAGCCATTAACATAGTCTGTGTCTTCTGTGCAAAGTGAAGTCTTTGCATAGAGTGGATTTTCACTTGAATCAACGCTGTCGAACACTACAAAAGAACGCAGTAACGTGGGCAAAAAGAAATGAAAACTTCGGAGTAATCGGAAATGCTAGAAAACGCACTTAGAGTCTCTATAACAAATCTAAGTTGTCACTTCACTTGTTGCTTAGAGATTTGTTTGTTTAGTAATTGTTTACCACACTAATTGACAGCAAGTGACTACCAACACTTTTAATTTGGTGGCATCGTGTTTGAAGCAACGCAAACATTGATCTGCGGTACAATGATAAGTCATTTGGATCACAAGTCAAAATTGAACAGCCGTCATTTTAGCTGCTCATCGTTTGGTAATGAATGTTTCATATACACACACCCACGGGTGAGCATAGCAACTCTTCACATGTACCTTTTACTTTCCAACGCAAATGTACCGATTGACCAAGGGCTAGTTTTAGGCAATATTGAGTAAAATTTTGCCACTTCCACCCATCAAGTAACGACGACACATCGGTAAATCAGGCGACCTTCAGCGAAGGTGCACTAACCTTGTGAGGCATCGGAGTAACTCGACCAGTGCATTGTTGCGATATTGTCGAATTTCAAGTTTTTAATTAATACGCTACAACCAATAAGTGCGCCCTCAATTTGATGTCTAAAGATCTAATAACCGAGTGGTTAGAACAGGTTTCGAGAAGATAGCTCATAAACCTGCCTCGAAGTATCGCAGGCCTCAAAGCAAACACCTTAAATGGGAGAGAAGAACGCACTACTAATCGCCGAATAAAAGATCACATGTTTCTGGAGGCGTTGGATGTGCTCGATGTTATTTGGCCCTGAGGAGGAGGAGGAAGGTGAGTAAACGAATTTTAGCGCTATTTGGTATTTAAAGGCATTTTAGTTAAACACTTGGTGGCGGACCGAGTCAGGAGGAGCCAGCGGCGCTCACGTACCCGGAGTCGCGCAAAGCAGCTTTAGGGGGACCTGCCGCCTGCCTGTCGTTGAACGCGGGTGGTTCAGGCTTGAATTTGACAATCCGTCGTTTGCGCTCGTAAATTAAGATGAATGCTGTCAAAACAATGAGCTCAACCCCGATGCCGAGGAGGGGCCAAAAAGTGGATTTCGCGCCTAAAACAAAGAAAAACGCTCACACAAATGCGTTCGCTTCAAGTACAGTAAAGGCTGCAGACTAAATGCGAAACAAAGAGAACGCCACGATTTCACGAGCCGATTCATCTCTGTCGATATTCCGTTTATCGTAAATGTGTTAGAAGTTGAGTTCATCGGCAAACTCATAATGCAGTGTAAGTGTGTTTAGGCAGAGCTCACACATTCAAGGATCTGAAATTCATTTCACATGCCCTCGAACTTAGTAAAGGTAAGGCTTGCTTGATGCAAATGCTACTTATAGTCTATTAGGCATTTCGCATCATTTGAAATAACAGAATGACTTTCAATGTAAGGTCAAATGGCGGATGCGCATACAAGTGTTTTTGAGAATTTTGCCTGATTTGTCAGCATTGATTATTTATCGGATAAATCAGGTTTCACAGAGGAACGGAAAAAAATCCTACTTTTGACTCGAACGAAGACGCCGCAGCTATTGTTACCGACGGTCGTTTTTACAGAGCACACATAGACGGCGCGATCAACAGCTTCCAGATGGGAGAACGAGAGAGTGTCATGGTGGCTGTGGACAGAAAGTAGATGCACACGACCTTCAGGATCGTAGGTGGGCGAAGCAGCTAACCGCCCAGTCAAGGGATCCTCCACCCAGAGTGGCTGGTTATTGCGCTGCCAAGTTATGTCACCAGTCTGAGCGCGTGGGTAGGCAATGATCTCGCAGGTAAGATTGTAGGCATTGCCCTCATACACTGTCTCCGCGCTTGGACGCAGCACCAATATGGGTGTAACTACAAGGTTAGAAAGTGTCGGCGTAGATTCATGAATTAAAGTGGATTAAATTCATGCAAATTAAAAAGGAAACATGACATTCAGGAAACAGATGGAATCTAAAATACGTTTCCCACAATCGGGCTGCCATTTGATTCTTCACCATTTTTAACTCATTTCATTGACAACAATTTGTGACGATGATAAATACCTCAGCAAATTCAAAATTCCTCAGACACTTGTTAAAATTAAAAATTTTTTTAGGATGAGAATTTGGTCTTCTTTTTTACGCTCTTGAGAAGACCGACAAAGTCATCGACACAATGGTTGGAAGGGAATCTTCATTCATGCATTAGACAGCAAGGAATATACCAGGTGAAGTAAATTCTTCAGAGTTGTTTTCAAAAACCATGAATCCACTTATGAATTAACCTAAATTGCTAAGTGTAAAGCTGCAAAAACCAAAGATATGTAAAAAAGTAAGTAGCAAACACCTGCGATAATCACAGTGGTGAGATATTTTTCATCTCATAACCTAGCATGGCAATTTATACTGATTTGGGAAGAGAAAATAAAAAAGGAGTAAATTGTCGCTTTTCTACATCAGCACTTTATAGATAAAAAAAGGCTCAAATATCTGTTTAATCGGTCATTCTGAAATAGAGCTACGAAGGCTAAAGGCAAATTTGAACCTACTTCTGAAAAACACTTCTTGTTTTACTGATGATCCAGGCAGTATGTTGAAGGAACATTCGTAAGGCCCAAACAACTCCTGGCGCACGGACTTTGCTAAAGGGAAAGCGGAAGATAAATGCACAATGCGAGCCAAGTGGATGGGACGCTTTGTGAGCATTCTGAAAAATAAATCTCCTCGAGATAATACTTAGTTTTAATTTAAATCACTTTGGCATCACGTTTTGCACATTCTCTCACTGAATTCTTGGAAAAGGACTTCATCGTTTAGCTAAATCTCTTTCATTCAAAACTTAAATACAAATTGGTTTGGTGAAATGTAAGTATTTCTTCCGTCAAATCGAGCCCAAATTCTTCACTTGCTTTCTCAATCAACTTGAGAAAACATCTAGGTTTTTCAAACTATCTAGTATTAAGTTTTAAATAAATATAAAATTTTTCTTCATAGGACACAGTGATGCACAACTACCCTGAACACACGAGTTCTGTCAACTTCAGTGATTTATGCAACAGAAACCGGCTAACCATTTAACTGGGTGATCACGTATGAACGTTTTGCTGTAAACCAGACGAAAAATACGTAGTTATATGTGGCAATTCTGTACACTATAAACAATACTTCCCAACGCATTAAGTATGTAGACACGAATAAAAGCAAAAATAAGCACGGAATATAACTCTTATAGAACTAGTTAATGAAGGCTGTAGTTAAACAACAGTGAAGTAATGTGTGTTCATTTTATACGATTGTATGACAAAAAGCCAGATTTTGAAAATTTTAAATAATTGACTACTGTAGATTTACAAATATAAAAAACGCAATAAATAGTGAAATAAAGATAAATTAGTCACAAATTACATTAAAAAACTAGACAAAAATTGACAGTATTTGCTAAGTTGACGACTAAATAGTTTGCCCTCAAAATTGTAGCCCAAAATTGAATTTAAATTGCGTAGATTTAAAGATATTCAATTAAATTATATTATGATCAATTGCTACCACGAATGAATTAATGTTAAAGTACCTTACAGATTAATGAATAGCTGACGAAAACATCTGATCAGAAGGGGACATTATATTAAAGAGCCAAAACAAAATGTCGGTGGTTGGAACATGTGGCAAAGAAAGTAAGTGTGCGATTTGATTTTTTATAGCTTGAGGGAACCGTTACGTCAGCTAGACACAATTGTAAACAAATTTGAACATACACCAAAAAAAGAGATACTACATTTCTGAATAAAATATTCCTTATCGTAAAGGCAAATCTTTACATACTTAATATAATGGCAATAGAATAAAAAGACTCTCAGGTCTATTTCATTGATATAAAAAAATTTAATAAAATGTTGTGCACCAGCTAAAATTGAATGATAGAAATCTATAAATATAACTTTTCTTTATCAACAAGCTAAGTAAAAAAATACATCTTACAAATATAATTGTCCCTTTTGGGATCCATAAAAGTGACCTGGAAGGTTCTCACAAGAGTAATGGTTGTCAACACATGATACGTGCAAGATTGGAACATCGCAAAATTACTTGTCAGCCAAAATAATTTAAATTTGCCAACGGATACAAAGCTTACAAGAAATTCGCATTGTTAGATTGCTGTAGATGATGCCCGTAAACGAATCCTTCGACTCCGAAATTTGAAATAAATTTCGATAAAGCTTTAAACCTTCACCATACCATCTAACCGTCGCAAAGTTGACACCATTCTGGCCAACTTGAAATTTGCAAAAAGCAGAAGGATTGGTACTTAAATCAGGAACATTGTAAGTAATAGAAATACGGTGAAAATCTTTCGTCATTTGCGTTGACTTGACATCTGTCCCACCAGAATCTACGACTAAAGAAAAGATAACCAATTTACGCTGTTCACTTACTTCCATAAACGTGAAGATTAATACGAGCACTGTAAAGCGATGTTTGACATTGATAAATTCCAGCTTTGTCAAATGATGTCTCCGTTAATGTCAATTTGCTTTCACCATCTGCGCTGTCTATAACGACAAGTTTTGATTGCTGAACGGCTAGATAGTCTTGAGAATTAAAGCTAGCTTTCTTCCAAATCAGCTCATTCTTTTTGACATTATTTCCACGGCAAATAAATGACACAGACGCTGCAACACGAATAGCAACATCAGGTAAAGATTTTTCATTTCCATCCATATCAAGCACAGTTATTCTAAGGTTATAAGCTACAGCAATAATTAAATATTTAAATCATACATTCACATCCTATTATCATTAATAAGAAAAAAAGTGGGACTGATGTTGAAAGCCAAACCATTTCAAATCCGCGCCAACAATAATGGAAAGGGTCACAGCTACGGACTGCAGATTTCAAAAATGATAAACAAACTTGACGGACAGGAAGCTTAGACCTATCATCTATTTCTCGTAAATTTCAATACTAGACGTCCTAAAACTACATTTTTTAGCTAGCATAATTTTTTTTACAAATTAATTTCAACAAAATTGAAACAGATAATTTAAAATTGACCTTTAACATGCCGTCAAGTAATGTAAACGCTAAATGTAGAAGCGTTTTTTTCAGATTTATATGTAGGTCTAACGTTAATTGAGGCAGGAACGCAATGTATCTGCTTAGAATTTAGTGGATAAATATTAGATTCTTTTCACACCTTGTTCAGGATATCAATTCGAGATGGAATTTTTCGACTGAGTCCCAGACACATTACGGCTGCAAATTGAATACATGTAAAAGTTGCAAAAACAATACTTGTCATTTCTGCTGAAATGTTACTTCACTAGCATTAGGACAGTGATTTACGCTAATATAACGATTAAAATATTTCACACGATATCCTTAAAAAAGTGAAAGCTACAGTGCCAATTAAAATAAGAACATATATAATTCTAAATATAGTGCATACCAACTTTTAGTTGTTGATGTAATATTTGTGAAATTTATTTTAAGAAAAATAATTAATGCAACAGAAGCATGCTGTAGCAGGGCCGACATGCGTGCTAAGAAAAAAACGGACAGTAAAATTTGCATGCATTTCAGAGACTATTTATTAGTTACGAGAAAATGTTTACATGTGTAGATCAAAGATTAAAAAATTTGAATAGTTTGTCGTGTCGATAGTATAGAAATGTAAAATTTGAATAAATTTAAAGCAAATGCCTCTAAATGAGTACGGTGTACTTTTAAATACATTCATTTTCTGTGTGTTTGCGAAAAAGTTCATATAAATGATTCCGACTTAACACGTTGATCATTAGCATATCAGCTCACTAGGAAAAATGTAATAAGGTTTAGGTTAAAAGTCTCCTAATTTTCTTGTTGCAAACAATGAATTTTACTTATCTGAATTTAAAAATCGTAAAGCCGCCATAGTAATATAAATATATTATATCCACATAACCAACTAAAAACCAACTACTAACTGAAAATATGTCAAGGAAAAAATGATAATAGGGAGATGCATTCTACAAAGTTTATAATACGGAGTAAACTTCTACTGTCAAACGAGTTCAAAATAGACGTAAACGGGCCTGGGAGTGATATAGCGTTAAGCCACGGTCATCCGTCTTGACTGGAATAATCAAAATATCGACTTTTTTTTTATAAAAATCACTATTAGAGAACTGTGATTGAAAATATGATTTACAACTACAACTACAGGAGATAGCAACAATAAATGTGCTTGATAAATAGGCTTTTGTTTTTAGGGACGTATAAATTGAGACGCAAGATTTTGTCATAAAACACCAGATCTGATTATGCATGCAGACCTCTTACATTGCTACGCTACTTCATTAATAAGTTAAGTTTATTCTTCTTGCAAAAACCAGCTTTTTAAATAGCTTAATTTTTCGAGTTTGGATTGCGTTTTGATATTACGGCTTTAGGTTCTATTAAGAGGAATTATTTTCGTGTTATTATAACAATAATTTGAACTAAGCAAGGGCTTTTATCTCCATAAAATAGCTCTACATGTCTTAACTTCACTAACAATAACAGTATATTCAGACATATTTAAGTTATCGGGCACATATCAATGTTACAAAAATTCTGATGCATCCATTTTCAAAAAGATGACTGTTCAATGAAATGGTAATAATTAAGTTTAGCGAATCTTACTTTCCCAATTTAGGGGTAATTAAATTAATTACTGTTTCAGAAATGAAAATGTAAACTGTATAGTATCAACCTCAAGACTCAGGTTAGAATTTTAAGCCCCAACCAATTACATTATTCGTCACGGGCATTCACGCCAGGCGGTTATTCAAAGAACGCATTTTGACCCATTTTGGTTTTCGTCTGAGGTAAGCTTTTCGGCTCATCATTTGTCTACAGCGTTAGGGTTTTCTGCTAATAACTGACTCTGATTCCTTCTTTTTTATGATAACAATGCTTTTTCACATAAAATTAGCTAAATATCGGATTTCCCATTAGATCTGTAATACATTACTTTTGTGGTAAGCCTTTTTCGTTTTCAGGATTTCCGATATTCCCCTTGGACAGCTCCGATTGCAATAAATTTGTGACTAAATTTAAAATAAACGTTCATTACGGCTTCATGTTTACTGAATGTCTCAACGCCGTTTTTGACAATTCAACTCTAAATTGAGGGTCTTCACTGTTGAGGCTTCGCGTTCATTAATATTGATGTAACTACATCTACTTTTCATTTTACATAGATGTATGCAACCACTCGAGGCGGCCTGAGGGATTTATTGCATCCATACTACATCGTGAACATATTTCTAAGCCTTCTGTACGTCTCCACGAAGACACTGCCATTTATTTGCGATTTAATGTATGAACATTGCGAAATCGACTTTCAGGAGTACGAAATGCTCATATGTCTTGCAGCTTTTGTAACCTTGCGCAACAAAAGGCAATTTTCAATCCCCGATTACGTAGCTCACTTTTGCATGTTTGCAAAAGTTTGTAACCTCCTCATGTTCTGGAAGCAGGGCTTGACATACGCGACGGTGTATGGCGTATTCTGGTTGTTTCAAGCCTATTTTCTCTTTCAACCTGTCTACAGCGGTCCGGAGTCCGTTTATTATTTCAGGGAAGCGACGTTTGCCGAGGTATGTATTCCTTTAACATAGCCAATTTCAATATTTTTTGGGATTTTGCACTGTGGTTCTCGGTGTTTTAAGAGAAATTACCTGCTTATTCACTCTCCCAAGGTCATGGTTAATACAAAATACACTTTTTTGGTATACTTAATCAACTTAATTTATGACCTTTAATTGACGCTTGCCAAATGAAGTCAGTATAATTTGCGAGGAGTTTAAACTTGACTCTTTACAGACGGATAGCTTGTCTTGCCTTAAATTAGCTCTATTTATTAAGTTCCTTGATACGTTAGAATAGCGTCGACCAAAATTGTTCCAGGAAACTTGGCTTAATTTTAAAATTTACATAACTTGGACTTGGTTGTACTAACATTGGTTGGTGATGGTGCGTTACAGACATTTCATCAAGCCACACAAGCATGTTTCTCATAAGGCCACATAATTTCACATTATCAAAAAACAGCTTATGTTAGTGACCCTATATCGAGTCGGGTCTGGTGAACATATTTGGTAGCCTGCACAGGTCCTTTGTTAGTGTGCCTGTGTAGGTGCTAAATTTACCCGAAATGTAAAGCTTTACTGTAGAATTGCAGCCCCTATTAGCAAAAAAAATGCCCACTAGTTCACTGGGTAGAACTAGTCAAAGTATATGCATCAGTTTATGTTGGTGATGATGCTTCAAACGCACGATTTTGACACAAGATGTTTTTCTAACTTCTTGGCCCTGACAGTGTCTCAATTGTTTCGCATTTTTAGCTGAATGATACAACAAAGCTCTTTAAATTAGGTCAAAGGATTAATATCTCACTTTAGATACACATCGAAAAGTTAATTTGTGTCTGTTCCCTCGTTTCCGTATAAAATAGGCGTTCGTGTGCTCACGATCCGTCTTTTCGCGCATTAATAGTCATTTTGTGGATCATAATAAAACCCGGTTGGAGGATGATGTCCGTTTGTCAAGGTTCATTTCTGTTTGTTGCCGCCCCTGTTATTGGTTCTGCTTGAAATGCTATGTCAGCAAGCCAGAAATCACTCGTGAACCCTTACAAAATCAAAAGTGTGTTGGACCATGGGTGCATTTCGTGCCAGGGTCATAGCACGTCAATGAGTTGCCGTAGTGAACACGCTGCTTTGGCTACGGGAAAACACCCTAAGAAGTGCATGTTTGCTGCAGGGCATGTCGAGGACATCGCAAACAATCCACATCATTCCACATGTTTACATTTCAGGTCGTTGAACGCGGTGATCCCCGTGTAACTTGGATAGTCGCTTTCTACACAGTTTGGTCTCCTGCATGCAACGCACTAGCACCCATATTCTCTGAGCTCTCGCATTCCTACTCAGGTTTTTCAGGCCTACGGTTCGGTAAAGTAGACATTACACGTTGCCCCGATCTCGCGCGTCGCTTCGGCATTGACGCCTCCACGTGGTCCAAACAGATACCCACCATTATCGTCTTTCGTGGGGGAAAGGAAATCGACCGGAGACCGGGCCTTAGCGTTAAGACCAAGAAGGTGTACAAATTCAACTTTACTTGGGACAACATTATTTCTGCCTTTTCGCTTAACGATCTATATGCTCACTGCAAATCTCAAGACGCCCAGATTAAGCGCTCGAAGGAGGGATTGGATAAGGAGAAGGCCAGAATAGAAGAGAGTAAAAAAGAGAAGTGATTCAACTTGCTCCCAGTGATTGCGAATGGACATCGAGCTTTTAGCTCATGCTCTCTTGTTTATACTCCTTGAGTCATAGTCGCTATTTTACAAATGTACAGCTGTCACAGCCAATCGGCACTTCTTTAAACATGGACTTGTAAACTGTCTCCATTAGGGCAAAAATATAGTTGCTATTGTAAGTCTTCAGGGGCAGGCTTTCACATTTTTACCGAGATGTGCATTGGTCTCTATTCGATTAGTTTCGGCCCTGGTATATCAGAGTCGTAAGGTGCCGGGAAACTTATTACTGTGCTGGAATTGTAACTCATGTCACATTCATGCCGATCTTGTTCCTGGTTGCGGTTGGTATGTCGTGACAACTTAAAGATACTGTGAAAACTGCCAGGAAGTTGGGTGTTCTGTTGATGTAAACAACTGTGTCTGGTCGCGTGTGCTGTTTCGCTTCAATTTGGGTGCGAATCCAAAGGTGATAGTTTACACGATGGCCGTGATAATCCGCTGGCTCGCTGATGCCACGACATTCCAAATGTTGTGAATTCCGCAACTCGTGAAGGAAAACATTTTTCACGACCTAGCACACAGGTAGTGTCCCATTGATCTTAATATCCGATATTTTGAAGCACCACTGGGATAAAGACTGCTGAACACAGCAACACTGACCTAAGAGGGCCGGAGACTTGACGGTTATAAGATGCACAATAATGAAAAATACCGATGAAGAACGAAATCAAAGACTTGCGAAACGAATTTACATGATAGAGATATTGTAGTGAACGGGAAATCGGAAAATTGTTTAGGGAAATGCTAATGGGACGTAGAAGATGTTTTTTGAAAAGCACAAATAATTGCCGGCATGCGACACGATAGAGGATTGATGGACCTTTAGGCTAGCGGCTTGCGATGTTGAAACTGCAATCGTAATATTATCAAATGACATCCCCTCTCAAAGACTGTTTTTTTGATATTTGTTTCTTAGATGGCGACTTTGCAGCGAAGGGTTGCATGGTGCAAATGGCAACCTGAAATATCTTAGGGTTTAATTCCAAAATTGGGATTAGTTTATTCGTTGAACTGAGTTTTCGGAAATTGTCTGAAGCCGATAATTTGCAGCAATAGCGGAATATTTGGTAAAACTATCGCACGTTTCAAGTCCACTCAGCCCCACACGAATTTGGTTTGTGTTAACATCTTATGCAGACTGATCGTCTACTTTGTGGAAAAGAGTAATAATTAATCCGGATTTGTATTGAGTGCATTCACACCAATCATTAATCTGCAAACCGTCTGTCATTATTTTGCATACAGACTTTATACTGAATTTCATTATGTCAAATCTAACATTTCCATAGCCTAAACTAAGCTTGGCACAGCAACTCTCATGAAGTGAAAGGTGCGACACCGGTTCTCTCTTATCCATTCTTTCATGCTGGTAATGAAATGTCATTAGCCGAAGCCTTTTCACACTAGATGTCTGCTCTCACTGTAGCACAATAAACGGCCGAAAATCCGACATTTCTACCGTACTTCTCCCTTGGGTACATCGTGGTGTCTAGCCACAGTAATCTGGTAATCCCCAATGTACCCTTGAAACCATCCCATGTTTGCAGCCAATTTTCAAGTTTATTTTGAGATTGAGGAGGAGTGAAGTAAAAATAAGATTTATTGCTGGAAACGCCAGCAATGATAGGGAAAGTATTACAGAGGGCATTAGTGAGACAGACTGGATTCGAAGTGCGCCAACATTTTCTTTATTGCCACGCTAGAGAAGAGCGACATTAAGGAACATGACGAAAGTACATCGTGCAGATGCCGGAATGCAAAAACAGTCCAAGGTAGCTCGTATTGAACAATGGTGGTTGTAAGGGTGCGTGCACACTAAGTGGCAGATCACTGCAACAGGTAACAATCGTAGGAAGTGGTGGCTGTATTTACATACAAACATTAACAAGTTAGCCTAGCCGGCGTGCGAAACGGAACACGCAGTTTGGTTTACTGTTTATAAACCAGCACAAAAGCCCCCGTTAAAGTCTCCTTCGACGTGAGGCAGACTGAGAAAGAGCGTCGCTCTCTGATTATCGCCGTACTTAATTAGTGTCCTCTTTCAGTTTTGGCTGAAATTTATCAGGCTGGTTGCTGATATTTGGCTTAGCTTAATGACGCCCGATTGTCTTCGTTCAGAGGGTTCCCACATGAAAGACACCTTCAAAAGCTTTTAATCAAGCCGCCCTACTACCGAATTAATATAACAGGCCTTGCTAAAACAGTTAAACAGATTCTTGGACAGGTTTGATTCTTGTTTAAGACCAAAGCAGTTTGCGTTCTTAAAAAATGTCCTCCAAGGAGTGCAATGCTTTTAACAACCATTGGTCTGAAGTTGAGAAGGGATTAGACTTAAAGAAGAAAGCACTTGGATTCCTAATGCGAGAATAACGAGGGTACTCCGGTTACTTTTGATGCACGACTATTGACGCTCAGTTAAACGGTCTGATTTATGAAACGTTGGGAACGGAAACGCCAGCTTGTGATAGGAAGAAGATACGAGGAGTGACCACGAATACGAAGCGCATCCACCTAGTAACCGAGGATGTCGCCTCTTTTCAAGTCCAGGTTAACAATCACGGAATTTAAAAGGATACAGCGACTCCTGCAGTTTGGGGACCTTCGACATGACCTTGACGAGTTCTTCACATCTCGCCATCATAACGTACATGGACTGAAAGGAAACAAAAATACTCGGATAAGTGTTGACCTAAGAGCCCTCTGTTAATTATCTGTCCACCTGCAAAGATTGTTTACCTCACACCAACTAAATAAGTTCGCCATTCTTCTGGCGTGATAAGATGTTAACCAACAGAAGCTGTCGGGTCAATGCCTGGGTGGGTGAGCGCATCAAAACGTAACGCAAATCTCAGGCCATCAAAATGCCATGCGATTCGTGTCTTGTAGAAGCCTTAGCTGTATAAACCTACGAAAAGCACAGTCACGGCATTGCCACCGAAACCGGCTTTCGCAAACGATTTCCCAGAATATTAGAAAGATATTTCACTGGCTGGAGGTTAGAAAAGGCCAAGGTCAAAAAAATTGCCCAAAGCAGATAGTTAATTTAAACGGCGATAAATCTATGGAAAGAAAACGTTCAGGTTAAATGGTAATATCTTTTAGTTTTGCAAATATCTCTTCTTACAGCTCGCGAGTTCTGCTCAAGTGGCAGGAAAAGGCAAGTTTCTTTATACGGGAACACAGGACAGCCACACCAACGGAAAACAGGCGTAAGGCAAATATGCGAAACTGTGCATTTTTTGTTGAATACGTGGAATCACTCGGTAAATCAAGCTCATGTTAAAATACACAAGCCTTTATGCAAGGACTAAGGTATGTGTTTGTGCCGTTGCTAGAAGATTTTTCTACTATATTCAAGTTTCATTTTTCAACATGTCGGTACATGTCGAGAAATATTCTGTCCCCGGCCTCGCATTTTACTCCATATGCTTCGAGTCACCACTATTACCTGGCAAAAAATAACTGCTTCGTAAACTGATGATTTCGCAGGCAGTCATTATAGCTTCACTAAGAATAGAATTCCAACAACAGCAGGAAAGGGTCTTAGGAAATACCATAGAGAAAAAAGAACCACACTACACCCGCTTTAGGTATAGAGAAGTATAAACGGGAAAGGAATCTGGGAAATCGATTTTACACGAAATCTACTATAAGCCCACCTTAATGCTGGCGTCCAATTCATCGCAAGTCGAGGAAACAAGAGAGCTGTATTGACTGACAGAATTAACGGTCGAGGAGGAGATCTGAAGAATGAAGCAGTCCAATATCATGATGCCTAAATTAATTGGGTTTAAGCTAGAAGAAAATCTGGAATTTATCAAATCCCAAGTAAATAAATCTCCGCGAACTACTTCTGCGGCTATTGCTTTTAAAACAAAACGTTTCAGCCGCAACGAAACTAGGTATTTGTTCCTGGGTCAAGAGTTTAGAATGGTTACAGCAATAATGCGCAGTCAAAGAAACTAGACCCTAAGAAAGTCAATGATACTTATGCTAATCCAGCCTCAAACTAATTATTTACCCAAAATAGTTTGACTTAGCGTTGTTTGAAATTAAAAAGGTCGAAATGACTGATTATGATGAATACAGCTTCACCATGGATCGAAACGCATGCAAACCGACGAGGAACAAGGTAAAAAATTAGTCAAGTACACTGAATTAATTAAAATAAGCTTTTAATCAAAAGATACAGGTACAACGTTTAAGTAGTCTTTTGCTTGCTAAGATATTCACAACATATTTTTCTGGAAATACTTTAGTATTGCTTATTCGTGATATAGGTTCAAAAATGAAATGACATTGTGATCATGATAGTTTGGATCTTTAGCTTTAAAAATACATGCAACCTCGAGACTGTAAGCCTCAGGTACATAGTTCTACCACTTGCTTTCCGACTGTCCTGATTTAAAAGTGATAAAATTTCCTGTAATGTTAATAACATTTTCAACTCTGAAGAAGTAGCAGTTTTTACAGTACTTAGTCAGGTAAACTAAAGCGCCTTTGGGTCGTGTACGAGACATCGGATAATATTGATTCGAAGAAAGGTGCAGCTGGTTATTTAGGGGTGCGGCGATCCTTCTGATTACCGGTGTACATTTCTTCTACGTTCGAATAATCCCCTTTGGGATTTCTACTTAGTGGTAGACGAGGTCAACTCGACACAAAATGGTGAAGTCCCATTAGCATAATTTCACCTCGGTCGATGAGTGTTTTTAACTTAAGGGCAAACCTAATAGGTGTGTAGTAGTGATCGAGTTGAGCATCTGGAATTTTAGGCTCGAATGAGTTTCGACCTAGGACGTACGCAAGCAGGTAAGCTGTCCGGCCTAAAAATTTGGATCACATGAATATATTTAGTCAAAAGCCACAGATACAAAAGTGAAATCGGCGAGTGACTAAAACTGATCGCACTAAACAAAAGAGGAAAAACCATGGCATTCGGGGTGACAGAGAATAATCATCCATAAGCTCGGAACACTCTACCCTCGACATACGGAATAAGCAGGCCGCTGAATTTGGAATTTGTCATTCAATTGTAACCGTAAGTTCTTGTGGGTAATAAATCCACAGGTCTCACTTTACGCCAAGCAGTGTACTCCTTTAATGCTTGCAAAACTCGCGTAATATGTCTGGCATCAATCTAATTACATCACCTTTTAAGTTATTAAGAGTCCAACAATTAGCATTTTACCGAAACGGCTTTAACGACAAAAGTAGCTTCTGACATTTTCGGTAAGTTCGGGTGGGATATCGAACCCACGGCCTGTTGCAACAGAAGCAAAGACTATGCCACACATTTTGACTGACATATGAAAAAAATATCTTAACATACTTCAATGAAACCTATGAGTATGTGCTATGAAGGGTCCTATCCAGAAACTAAGACCACGGGCAGCAAATGGCTATGAATATTTACAGATGTCGAAAAATCTATCAAGTTCTTTTCCAAGGCAAAGTTAAAATATAAAGAGTACGTGAATATGAATGCATAATTAACTGAAGTTGAACGCACTCTGTGAAGGCCTGATTGCAAAGTTTCTAACAACAAAGTTGCCTCAGCATCAAGGTTCTTGGCACACGTTTCTATTTCGTTTAGTGACTCGATATTCGCTGCAGTACTACGTAGAGTAAAAGGATAATAAAAACAATGATACCTCTGAGATCGAGATAACCGACTTGATTCAGAGGCCTCAGCCATATCTAAAATACTAAATGAGAAATTGGCCTGCAGTCCATAGTAACTCGTAAGTCATTTGCTTACGGTTAATTGTAAAATGAGTGCTTAGTTCTAGATAACAGTTACGAAGAATACTAAATGTTGATTTGTAGACATTAAGTCCAAAAGAAGAAAATAAATGATTGAAAATTGTGGAAAGATGAACTAGTTTAGAACGCAGTGTTCTCGAAGAAAACTACATACAAGGGCCAACCTAGTTTACTTGTACGATTAAAATCAATTATACGAAAAATATTCGAGCGACATACAGGTGAGGAGTTTGCACATATAGAGCAAAGATGAAGGTACATAAAGACCTCAAATATTACATTTGTGCTGTAGTGTGTTGTTTGGTGTGGCGTCGGATCAGGGCGCAGACATGTTGGACCACCTGGCCTCAGCCAATCCCGTGTCTCTCTGCAATCCAATGGCATGCGGGAAAGGAAGGCAGCCAACCAGAGAAGGACATGGATGAGATGCAATATATAATGAGCGGCGTGGCCACCGAGGTGGACTCGGATGGAAGGCGCCTGACGCGTGTATCTGGCTTCTGATTGGTCAATAAAGCCTGTTCTGTTGTACCGGTCTTTTACCTACTAGGGCTCGGGTATTCTACATTGGCGACGGATTAGGGCGCAGACATTTTGGACCATCTGGCCTCAGCCCGTCGTAAGTCTCTCT
>UXSR01005222.1:61989-101502 GCA_900604375.1 Mesocestoides corti
GCTCATTATGTACTGATCCTCATTCGTGTCTTTCTGTGGTTGGCTGCATATCTTTCTCGCATGCTATTGGAACACAGAGAGACAGAGGATTGGCTGAGACCATCGTGGCCTAATATGTCGGCTCCCCCAGACGTCGCTACAATAGCCAGCGTGGTGGATTCGGATGTACGGCGTCTGACCTGTGATTGTGGTTTCTGATTTGTCAATAAAGCCTCTCCTGTTGTACCAGTCTTCTTCAAACTATGCCTCGGGTATTCTATAGTAACGATGTCTGAGGGCATAGATATATTGAACCATGGAGGTCTCTGCCAATCCTCTCTTTGCTTTCAAAAGGCTTGCGAGAAATACATGCAGCTTAAACGAGACAGGTATGAGCAGCAGTAATAGAATACAACAGAGTAGGCTTTGTTGACCATTTACAAGCCAGAATCACATGCAAAGCGCCGTACACCTAAATCCTTCACAATGGCTGAATCGCGAATTGTGTACCGCTTCGGATGGACGGCGCCTGACGTGTGGTTCTGGCTTGTGATTGGTCAATAAAGTCCAGCCTGAAGTAGCAGTATTCTTAAAAACAGGAATCGGTTGTTCTACGCAAAGGCATAAATACCAAACCTTTTGACCTTGAATTATGGCATCACTGGATTAGTGTTAAGTATGAAACTCAATATTTTTATGTAGGAAATAAGATAGGCAAAAAACTACATCATAATGCAACTAATTTTTCAAAGAGGGAAAACTAATGAAAATTCTATCATATATAGCTTAACGCTAGCAGCGTCATGATTGCATTCACCATAATTTTGGCTTTTATAGAAACGTACACACTACAAATTATGCAATTCACTTTGCTTAAATATCGGTTTAGTTGAAGACATATATTTTCCATTTATTAACTATAAACTAAAGTGAATATTGTTTCATTATTTACGTATATCCTACGAAAAGTATCCCGTGCAAAGTCAACTTCTTTATTCCTATCTGTCTCATCGTTTACAATCAACTATGTGTTGTACAAATAGGAATGGCTGAATCAATTAAATTACTTTTTATTATAAAAAATCCGCCTATAATCAACAAATAATTATTTTTTTAGACATTACCGACCACAGGTCTCAACTTTTGTAATAATTTGATAAAATCGACTTTAAAAAATAAAATGTGTAGTTTTCCATTGATAAAATGGGTGAAAGTGTCAGTGACATTTAATTAGGTATTTGGTAAATCGATGACAACAAATCTAAATTGAATATGTTTATAAAAGAACATGAAATTATTGCTGTGGATTTCAGTATTCCTCAATACATTTTCCCTAATTAAATCTAGGTATGATGCACTTCTATTTCATCTCCTACTTCATATTTTGCATCCATTTTCATATTTTAATATTATGACACATTTGAAATCCTCACTCTTCTACCTCTCACTTGCACCTTGGTCATGTGTTTTCCTACTTGGTTACAGTCATACAAGGCATTAATATGCTCTTTATCTCGATGAGTTAATAAGTTAAAATGGCACTTTTTGGCTGAAGATACATCTTGTCTAATTTTGATAGGCCATAACTCTAACTTGTCTTGTGTAGATGTAGCTCGAGCTTGTTTTCCGTTCTGTGTGTACTGACACCCTCAAGTATTCAACAATTGAATATGCTGAAAGACTAAACTGATGGTTTTTGAATGCGAACTGATGGCAAAAATCCTTCATTTTGACTTTACTCGGAATCACTTCAGGCAATTTTTTTGAATCACCAGCCGTGTGTTAAGTTGTGAAAAGAGATGTGTTTGCACAGGATAACAAGTGTACCCATATAGCTTTACTGAGCGTCGATTATTGAACGTACGCAGTTACGTGAATTGCCTTCAAAAATATCGGTTAAATCATGTTCGAACACACTTGCAAAGTGATTTCGCTCACTAATGCAAATTGTGCTTGCATGCTGGTCGCCACACAGCGATACAAATTGTGTAATTTGAATGCAGCATCAATCACAGGGGTTATAAATTTAGAGTAATCAGCAGAAGCAACGCAAATTTACACTACGTCCCTTGTGGAAGATATGGAATCGATCGAAAATGGATCTGAGTATGAAAAATCAGTCATGTAGAAGAGTTGATGAGCGTCTTAAATATGAAAAAATACATTTAGACTTGCTGAGACATCATTTCGGATTGATTTAATGACACTTACATTTGACATGGTAGGTCCATTTACTCATAACATATAATATTCTTTAATCATGACGTCAAAATACAAGAGGGAATAGAAAATATCTTTCAAATAAACGAGTCAGTTGTAAACGTTTTGTGGTGGAGTTGAGAAAAATTATCATGAAAATATAGTGTGACATCCTAAATACTTTGAAATCGGCTTTGCTATTTAAGTCGCTTTTCATATCATCATGTATTTATAATTTGCGAAATTCCTTTTTTAGATGCTGGCAGTTGATATACACTAATTTAAAATAGGGTTTTGTGATCACTTGTGCATTTAAATCATGTGTTTTTAAAAAGCAGTTTGATGCGTTGCTAATGACGTAATATATTGCTGTTGAAAATTCCGCTTTTCTACATACATATTTTTCTTTATAACCATGAGTTGGATCAGTTTTGCTCTTAAAACTTGTAAACCTATTCTCATCAAATATTTTTTAGGCCCATTTATGTTTATTTATTTGCTAGAGTAATGCTGTAACTCTTTGAGATTCGATTGGCAGTTTCGTGTAAAGAAGAGGTTACATTTAAATGTTCTACTTTGGATAGGGCAGACTTCAACACTAGTGACCATCAGAAAAATAATGTATTAGCGTTTTAATATGTTAAAATTTCACATTGTTTGCTCTTTTTGATAAAAACCTTGACTTGTTTTAGTAATTCAAAGCTATTTGCTGATTCTGATGCGGATTTAAGATGTCTTGATTTGGTGTATTGTTTGTTTTTTTCTCATGGGTGTTTTGGGAATTGCAAACCTTTCTCAATGCATGACCATTACTTAACGTATTTTAGCCTGCCTCAGTAGTTTTTATCGTTAAAAATATTACCTCTTTATAAACAAATGTTTTTTTAGGTTTCGATTTTTTGTGTTGACATAATGTTTCATTCGTTGAATGCACATACTTCGCTGTTATGGATGATGTTTTATGTCATTAAAAAACTGCTAATTTTTATGTACCAGCAGAAAAATCTCTTAATGGACAGTTGTGTTTGTTTGCTTTGATTTACCATTTTGATCATGTTTTATTCATCCTTTTGCAAATTTTGTCACTTATCTAATAATTTACTTATTAACTTTTTTAAAGATGAATTTTTTTAAAATAAAGGTTTTTAAAGAAAGGTTTATTTGCTATATATTGCATACAACTACATCTTTTGTCTGACCAATTCACCTTGAAATTGTGGTAAAATGGACATATAAAATGTAGATTTTGATGTATTTTAAAAGCTTTACTGCTGTTAGTAAAGAAGTTGCTCTTTAGGTAATTGGTGAATATTGTAAAATGCTGTCCCTCGTTTATATTTTAACAGGTACTTCTGGATAGTTCTTTGGTGAATGCGTAGAAATAATAGGCTTGTTTCTTCTTATTGTCCCAATTTAAAATAAAACCCGCATTTTTAACCATTTTTGAATGCATCGGAACTTCCTTGGCTAATTTTGACTGGTGCACAGTTCATGTAAGTATAAGCGGAAGTCTTCTTCCTTGTTTGCTTCCTTGTTAGATGAAAACTTTGTCCCAGAACAACTAATGTTTGCTTACAGTCACTTGTAACCGTAGTTATTTATAAGCTCACTGTTGAGTTCTCGTGTAATCATTTGTTCATTTAATCCATTCTTAGTCAAATTTATTGTGACACTTCACACATGGTCGATTGCATTATATTTGAAACCCTAGCTTTTTTAAAAAAAAGTTTTTATCAGAATGTATTCAGAAATAACAGAAATTGCGGTGCTTCGGCTTTTTAGGGCCTATGGCTGCCGTTATTCTAAAATCCTTATTGAGTGCTAAAATGATGTATATGTTTAAGGTCTTTCTAAGGAAAAAATAGATTCGTTTGTCGCATCAATAGAGTATCGCACTCTCATTATGCTCTACTAGTTGCTTCATGTTAGGTTACCTAAGAGTCTAGCGCTATTTTGAACACGTCTAAATAGCCCCTCATAAAATAAAGTCTATAAGATAATTTACATTTTTTTAAATGCTTAACTTAGATTCTTTAAATCACAATATTCCGATGCATTTCAAAGCCTTGGACCAAGAAGATCCTGCTCTCAGAAAAAATTCGAAGCCAAATTGTTTAAAATCACGCCAATACCTCAACTAGTAAATTTTTGCCTTTGTAGCGGTGAAACCTTACTTCAACAACTCTCGTCACTTCCCCACAAAAGTTGATATTTTCGATATGTAGAAACTAAGAAAACACCTCACTTGAAATGCCACAGATTCCAGACCAGTTGGCGTTTGTCAAAACATTGCAATGCGCTCGTTGTCTAGGAACCTTCGCTAATAAAATAGGTAACTTGAAAAACAAATACCTTAATGTTGCCGGTAACTACAAGTCAAATGTGAAGTAGCACTTCGGTTTTGTGTTATTCTTAGAAAAACCCGGATAAAATGCATCACAATTCATTAGCCGCCATCGGCAGAAGTGTAACCATAGAGGCCCAGGATAGCTTGTCAGAGTCATCTGAGGACCGCAGCTCGAAGGAGTCGTTCCGGTCAGCGGAGCGAGTGTCAGCAAAGCCCGAGTCTTCGTCGCAAAGAATCTTCCGCCTTGATGAGTTACTGATGCACCTGAAGGATGTTGACCAGCAACTGAGGGAGTTGCACACCACCAAGGAACTGGCAACTTTAAAAAATCCGATCAGTGCATCCCAATTTGGACAGGAGGTAAGTCCGGAAAATAATTATTTCATGCAGTTCAAGTGTTACATCACATACGTACTCTAATTTTAAGGAGAAGCACCTCTAACTTGTTTCAGTTAGGTTCTATGCCCAGTTACACAAACTGGAATTTTGAAGAGTTTTAAAAACCTCCCTGTATATTAATAATTTGTTTTTAAAGCAAACTAACCAAAATACCTTATGGTGGAAAAATACAGTAAAGTTTGGTTTCGCAGCTGTTTGACGTCCTCTATGGACCTATTTTGCCTAACGAACGCGATTTAAAGTCATGATATTTTAAAATTCAAAATGATACCTTGTCTTGCTCAACTTCAACCAATTAGAATTTTGTAAAGCCCCAACGAATAAAAGTAGTGAAGCATTCATACGCATGTGTGGTTTTTGGGTGTCTTTGCACTGAGACCTATTTATTGACTCAAGTTTCACAAGAGGCACTATTATTTGTGGCGACCGGAAATGCACATCGGAATCCAGGCTATGATCCAGCAAACAGACTAAGGACATAAATTTTGAACGGTGATTATGATGTTTAGCAAAAAAGCAATTTGGAAATCAACTCTGATGTAAGCCACAAATGTTTTTTTACTCGAAATAAGTGATTTTAAGCATGGCTGCCTGTGAGTATGACTTAGATGGGAAAAAAATTGTCTCAAAACAGGTCTGATGACTAAGATGAATGGCCAAGAGCACACCATTTCAATCTTGCATCACGCTTGTCCATTGAAATTTCACCCATCTATCATAAATCTGAGATCATAAATCGCAATCTTCCGTTAAATTGTTCGTTTGCTAAAATGTTTGGGTACTTTAAACACCTGCATCGTTTTTGGGTTCTAAAAAAATGACGACTGGCGGTGTCGCATCCCTTTTCGCTGTTCGGCATTAGTTTAATGAAACCGAATTTTTTTGCAACTCTATCGTTGTCGTCGTCGTTGTTGTGAGTCAAATAAGTAGCTCAACTTCGCTTACCTTTTTAAATGACGGATTCTCAAAATGAATCTTTTTAAACTGTCGTGAAAGTGCTCAAGCTGAGATTAATTCAATTTACCACTCCGTGAAAATATAATCGACTGTTTGATGCCCATGCAACCTATTAGTTCGGGCTTGCAATTTTGATCAACCCGATTCGGTAAATGTAACACCTCTTCCGTTAAAGATTTAATCCAAACTACGAAAATGTCACTGTCAAAAAGTTAAATCTTTGGGGTCTAGAATTGAGGCTTACACCCTAGTTGCAACATAAACGGTGACAAAATAAAGCTGGTAAATTGCGGCTTGAATTTCCTAACAAATTATTTGTACAGAACAATGCTTTAAAAGGAACCAGAAGTGAACTTTCACATATTCTTATGGTGGTTTTAATAGCAGCAAGCCATAATAACTCTGTATCGATTTTTACTACATACATTAGTTGTTACATATGTTTATAGGGCAAAATAATAAAACTGTGCTTTTTCACCGGCATTAATGATTTACTTTATTCAGAAGTATATTGTTTTTTTTTCTAAAATTTCTGACACTAGATTGTTTATTTTGGGATTGTCAAAATGCGATGTATACTGAATACCTCGTCTACGTTACGTACTGTAGAGCTTGCTTTAAAAACCAACAAAATATTGACCTTTGGAGGCACTTTCCCCAATAACTAAAATTTTCAGATCAATTAAAATGTTAAATACGTCATTGAACTAATTTAAAAACAGGTTGTTTGTCCTTCAAACGTACTAAGACACTTGGTGGTTGAGCCCTAACTACCGTTCACCACTTTTGTGGTTTTTAGTTGGGATGGGCAAATAAGACTATAGCGTCGGCTTGATACTCTGCCGAGGAGTGCCAAAACTCGAATTGTCACGCATCACAGTTAGGTGATACTGTCAGAACGCTTGCATCAAGTACAAGTAGTGCCTAATTAATATAGGGCAGTCTTTTGGTTCTACTGGCGTTCACATTTGACCACCTGCATCACTGAGTTTGAATGGCACAGCCCGTTAAGCCCGGGTCGTTGCTAAGAAGCGCTCTGCAAACCCTCGCATAGCAACTTTGTGGCCATCAATAATGCGACTGAGATCTTTTATGTGAACGGAACTTAAAGTCAGGCATCTGGACTATAAGTGGACCAATCTGGTCACCAAATAACTTGAATCATATTTTAAGTAAGGACATGGTACTTTTGAGGTCTGCTCGTAAAATGTTCAGTGCACGATGATCGATCACGTTTGGGACGGAACCAGTAGGAAGATTCCAAGCAGAAACGGATGGCGGCGTCTGGAGTTAATAAACCTTCAAAAGATCTCTTGCAACGCACTACGTTTGCCAATCTCGACCACAAATTTATCAAGACGACATTTTCCTGTTCTTCTGTCAAACCTCTTGTTTGGCTGAAGGGTAATAAAAGCGGTACGGCTAAGAAATACATTTTTTGAACAATTCAGTAGAAGGTTGCTAATGTTAAATGAATAATTCAGGTCTCTTTATAACAGACGGACTTCTTGATAATAAATTACTCGAAAGCTCATAAACTAGGGTTCGCCGCCCAATTTTTTCACACCATCAAATTTATTCCAAGCGTGAGAATGGCTTTTTGACCTAATTGGGCAATGCGACAAGCATTTTTATCATTTCAAAGTGTACACATCGGATGCCTAACATTTGCTGTGTTCACTCACCGGTAACAACAAAAATTAAATCAGGGCATTCCTCTGTGACATCGAGCTTACAGCTGGTGTGATCGTCCCAGCTTCCGTCCACCGTATTGAGTTGTTTTGGATGCGTAGGCAAGCATACATTGAAATTCAATGCACATCGCTCGGAAGTAGACGCATGGACGAAATCACAGCCACAAAGGTCTGAGGTAAGCAATAATTCTTGAAGAAGACGACTTTATCCCCATTCTTTGTTGGGCAGTTCGTGTCTCGGGCGCACCATAATCCTTGATGCCGTCATCCATTGTTTAAAACACTGTGAAAATCTGGTGGCGCTGAGGCACAAATAGTATTTTTATCGGAAACCCATTTTCAGTCGTAGCCCTGTTTAGCACGACACAGAGCAGCAGTCAAAGTTGCTTGAGTCATCTACAAAGGCTGTTTGGAAGCACACGAGTTTACTTCAAAAAGTAGGTTGCACTTTACAAATCACCAGATGTCGGTCAATTATTAATACCTTGGTGCAAAGCGAAATAGTTTCTCCTCATGCCCAAGCAGCTCTCCGCCTGCTCTTGGGTCTGGCTAGGATGTGTCAGGCTAATTTGCGAAATTAAATCTTGTTGCTTGTGGAAAATGCCAATAATGCATTATTTAACAACCGGGCTAGATTAACCTCTCGCGTTCTCTCCGTCTAATTCCGTTCCGCTGCAACTTGTCGAAAAAGAGGTTTAAGTCTTTGTGTTTTTGCTGTTTGTTAAACATCACCGTTCATTTAATACCCTTGTAGCTGTGCGAGAAAAAGACCCAATCGGATGGGAGTGCAGCTGCAAGGTAGGCGCACAACTGAGGCCCCTGCTGCTGCCTTCCATTTGGGGCTTTGGGAGAAACATTATTTCAGTTTCGCACGTCTTTTTTATAGTCGTTTTCTTGCCTCTACGGAGCCAACAGTACTTTTCCGAATTCCATGCAACTTGTCTGTAATTACATGTCTGCCCCCTTTCAAGCATTCATATGACACGTAAATGGCAATTTCATTCAGAGCAGCTTTACCAAAACAACATTTTAAATATTTTCCTAAGAAATTTGTTCGGTTTCTGAATTTAATTCGAGTTTTCGAAGTGATCTCTTCGATAGCCTTAAAAATGGTTAATTTCGAGACCACCTTGATTCCACTTTGACTCTCAAAGCATAAACGTTCCAACCGAGCTATTACAGATACGTCAATGTGTGTTTAACACTTTCTAAACCTTCGCAGTACAACTAAGCAAATTCGTAGGAGTACCACTTGACCTTGTTTCAGAGTTCACTAAAGGCATTTTAATATACACGCACACCAGTCTAAACTGGATCTCGACACCCGATAAATCTGAACAAGTTTAATGCCTTACAGCAAGGCAATCTGTCATTTCCAGTCCATAGTTTGTGGGAAGAGAATCCCTTTCTATTACGATTTTATCTGAATGGAAATGCTCACACAATTTTCAGGTTTATATTCCAGACGCTTAAGTATACATAATTAAAAGGTTCGATGTTCAAAACCTTTGACACCTAAGGTCTTAATCGTCCTAATCTGACACCTATTTTCTTACTAAAAATATTATTATTTTGCTTGGCTATTAATTTGTTAATGCTGTAAGTACTTACGACAGCTGCAGAATTTAGTAACAAAATAGATTAACAGCGTTACAGACTATGTCATGCAGTAGCAACAAAGTTAGTGCAAACTGATTAGACTTTAGTTCTACCAGAACATCCTCCAAATATATTTTCCACAAAGAAAAAACCTTTGTCTCCGTAAATAAGGGACTAAAATAAGCAAAAAGTAACCCGGCGTTAGTGGGCTTTCAAATCAACGTTAAGTGAAGTGAGAGAGTGCGAAACTGATATTTAACACCCCAGCCCCTTGATCAGCACTGGTTCGTCTTCTTTTTGCGAATTTCTACCGTGGCTTAGCAAGAAACCCAACTGTGTCTTTGTTCCTTGTAATTTCACAGTTGGCTAAAATAGCGCGTGATGAATTGAAAAGCGTTGGGTGTTGCAACGGGGTTCAAGTTGTCATCCGCGAGCACTTTTACCCGGGCAGGCTATTTACAAATTGCAACCCGTCTGGTTAGGATTTCTATCTTCATTACACAGAGTGGTATTTGTTGTTTAGTCTAGTCCTACTGGCCACTTAGCTCTTAGCACACTGCCACGAATAAATGGCTGTGGGGAGGTAATTAATCCCACATTTTGCAAAGTCGTATGAGTGAATTCTGCGGTTCTTTAAATCTGGTCTTTTAGAGACCTATGGGCCTAAACTGTCATTGAGTCGGAGAAACTGAACCGCTATTATAAAGGCCTGGGTTGGATGAAGTCTGAACACTAAGAAACCCAAATTTAAATGCTTTTCACAGCTGAAATCACCTTGTGGATTACTCTGTCTAGACATCAACACAGATTATGACTTTTGGCATCTGTACAAACTACTATTTTTCTGTTTTTTGGAGAAACTCAGCTCCTTCTATTCACTCTAAATCAAATTTGAAGAAGTTCAGTAATGTTTAATGCAAAAAAGTGTGCCCGAATGTGGATTCTGCCCGAAAAGACTCACTTAACTTTTGAGTGTCTGGTCACTCGGTTTTAGGCTAGAAAAAGTAACGTTGTGTTGAAAATTAACAGGAAAAATCGAAGTGAGTGTACGGTTTTACAAGAAGGGGTGTGAAAGATGTCTGAAGTTTCTCGTCGGCCACGGCGAAGTCCGTATAAGGAGGCCTTGATCTTGGCCGGTTCGACAGTGATGTTCACATTGGAAGATGATGAGGCTAATAAGGGTAGCTGCAGATACTCTTTAAGTGTTGGCAGTTGTGTTTTCGTAAAACTGAAAGTTCTGTTCATCAACCAACGTATCCTGTAATCAGAGCTTTTAGAGTGACTGCACCCTTTTTAAGCCTTCTAACTTGTATGGCTTTTCTAAAAATCAAAACAGAGCTACAGTTACTAACTTGAATGAAATGTCTGGTTTTAAAACATGACATGCATTTCTATCCAGAATCCAAAGATTTTTCGTTGTACCCTGCGTATAAACCTTCCACCCTAGAATGCTGTGCGTAATGCGCGTACGTGGAGATCTACTTACTTCCTTGATTTGCTCTCGGCACTTCTGTTTTAACCTTGCGCGCTGCAACAGATTAAGTCATCCCTCTTAGAATGGTTTTTCAAAAGTCCGAAGTGCTCAGTGCGTGTCTGAGTGTATGGTCAACACTTCTCCATAAATAGTTTCTCATAATGTAAATTTTTAAATCAAACCTGTGAAAATTTACCACTTTCTGTTTTTTCCTTGCCCACACAATTAATACACTCTGCCGGCTAACGATCTACCACACATGCATCCATTCTGAACCATTATAGTTCGGTTTTTTTTCTGGTGCCCATGGGACACAGCATCGATCCACAATCCAATTGCATTTACTGTGGGAATCGGCTATATCATATCGTTCTCGAATCCCCTGCAGATATCACCCGAAAGGGACTAATTAAAACCTTGTCTAGCTGGAGGTTCGAATTTACGTGAGGTTCGAACACTTGGTATTGTGAAAATGTGGTCTTATTGTTCTCGATTCCATTAATCCAATGCGCCGAGTACCAAACTGTTTAAATACCTCTCTCCGGAAGAAAGTGCTTTACCTTGTGCGTGTATATGAGAGATGGTTGAACGTGACTATTCCGCTTACTCTTCTACAAATGCTTGTTTAATGTATTTTCAAGTGCCATAATAAACTTCCGGTCATACATTCTACTCACACCCCTAGTCAAAGTATCTGTGCGCATTGACTTTGCAAACTTAGAGCTCGCAAATGTTATATATATCTACCATAGTTGTGGGATTGTATGTGCTATGACAGTGCGAAATCAATTTGGAAAGCATTGGATACCAACTTATGTTTTTTATGGCCTAATTGTCGTGAGATAATTGAATCACCGCGTAGATTAATCAATTTTCTTAAAAAAAGTGGAACAGTATTACCCGTTAACGTCTGAGCTGCAGGGCAAATATTTTGTGTATTGCTACAAATAGCAAAATGCTGGTACCTTTTTTTCTAACTTGGTGCTCAGTAGTTTGGAATCCCTTAAGAGGCATTTATGCGGAGTGGTTTTAGACGGTGTTTGCACCTGGTAGTCTGTGCTGCGTACTTAGTCTGAGTTCTAAACTTATTAAAGTGCCCATGCCGTAGTACCTAAGGGGTTAATTTCACTGTTAACCCCATCGTTAGCATGATTGGAGCTACACGCGTGTAGATCGGTGAACGCACGCAATGCGCGTATTGGCCCTGTGGAGGAGTTGAAAGAAGCTTCGACAGAGTTGGACTAAATTTGCCCCACCGCCGCTGCTGCGCGCTTTCTCGCACGCGCCTCGCTCGATGCACGGCTTTAACGGGAAAAAAGGCCTCCCTATAAGGAGAGAAAAATTCCAAATTTCGCGCCAGCGCCAAAACAAATTTTCCCTTAGTCGAAGTTTGTGATGGTTAACTTCGATGCAATTCTGAAATTCGCCTACAGCAGGATAGGCGTAAATATTTTGCTTGAAATACCACAGTGGAGCGTGCGAATTGATGCAATCGTTCGTGGGCGATGCGCCCATTTTCGTGATTTTCACTGGGCAAGCATTCTTGGTTTCACGCAATATGGTTCACACTGCGTCAATTTGAATGCATCATTAAATCAAGTTAGGGCCGCATTTTTAAGTTGAGACGCGCAAGGTGATTTCGGTACATTCGATCGTACACACGCACCTAGGCAAGAAGTGTTATTAAACATTAGGTAGATGTGTGTGCAACAACTGTTCGGAGGACTTATTAATTGCACAAATTTGATCGCTAGTGCATTTTTTAAAATATGGATGCGCACATAAAACCTCTCGATTATTAGCAAGGCAAAGAACCAGTAATCTATATCTAGAATTTTCAGGATTTGAAAGTGCATTTGCATCGGGGAACTAATTTGGACTTGCACGCAAGGTGTGTTCTGGCTTTGAGCCGCTGATACATTAAACGTGGCCAACGCTGCCTTTGAAAGCCATATATGAAAGTGCGGGGTTCAACGTCAAATGCACGCTACGCACACTACGTGATGTGTTTGCAAATTTGAACAATGCCAACACACATTCTAGCGGTTTGAGGACGGCAAGCACCGAGAAATTAATCGTGCAAGATAACTCACAAGATCTCATTTGTGCGCTCTAGACTTTGAGTAAATTGAGGCAAGTTTTAGATCTCGTTTCATGACCGAAAAACTTGCTAATTACTAGGGCCAAATGTTTCTTCAGGCCAAATACTTCATTCCTCGCACCATCATTGAAAATTCAGCGACTGCTGTTTTTAGGAAGTTTGATTTTTCAAACTGAACGATCGTTATTTTGACAGGTGCTACATTCAGCTAGTTCCATTGAAGTTGTGCTCTTCTTGACATCACTGTCTATCCTGAAGGTGTTCTCTTTCCCCTTACGCTGGCTCCAATCCATTCTGTTGCAGTTGTAATGGTTTTATTCCACCAACCCTTCTGTTCAGATTTTGCTCATTCACAACTATGCGAAACCTGAAGGTTTCCGCAGCAACTCACATTTATGGTTAGCAAATGTAGAAATGTGGTAAAACTGGCTGCAAACGTTTTGATGGGATATTTCTGGTCTCACTCTGTCACAATCCTATCTTTACATGCTGCATGTTTTCAAATCGGTCCCCGTGTTCCGCAAACTTCTCAAAATTTTGTGATAACGTGACTTACCAAACTATATTTTATCAAAATACTGGCTTAGGAAAATGCCATTTCATAAATCAACTTTAACTTTGTTTTTCTCCAAGTGGTTACCAGAACTTTGCATATTTTCTTTTCAACCTTCCTTTTTTTAAAAAAAGTTTTAATTAAAAGCGCAATTGTTGAAGCGCAGTTTTGCTGACGAGGCTGCTTGCCTGAAAACTCGTCTACAAGCGATCGATTTGGACAGCTCTAGCGGCTGGTTACCTCAAAACCGCCCCGAAAAAGACTTTGGATTTTCGACACGAGTCAAGCGCCTATCAATTTCACGCTTTTTGGTTCACAGGGTGCTGCGGCAAAATCGCCTACGGTGGTAGTATTTCAAGGCAGACGCATTCGACCACAAATTGTTACCTTGGCTTAAGCTCAGACTACTGTCGGCAACATTTGCCACTCATAACACAGTGTCATGCCCGCCTCATTCGTAGGTTGTTCCGAGCCCATGCATAATTAGCTGCAGGTGACTGTTGTTATAAATTTTTAATTTTGCGCAATAATTCATACCTGAGTAAAATGTAGAGCCAGACAGATCTCAGCCTGGCTAAATATTTAAGCTGGTAATTCTACGGTTATTGTCCTGACTACGTGAGTTTAATGTCGTCAATTTCTCAGCATCTGTTCTTTTTTGAAATATGCGAAACTAATAAATTTGTTAAATGGGTTAACAAAATGAGAAAAAAATCCTACGAGGTATTCAAACAGTCCATAAGAATCAAGTGATCTGCTGGTTATAAGTCAAGTCAATACATTACGTCACTAAAGCTTAATTTTAAGCTCCAAAATATTCTTTGGTCAAAATTATATTTAATTATGAATAATTCGACAATTACAATGGTCTTTTGTGGCTTTCTAAGACTTCGTGCCAGTTAAACTGATTGCACATTTTCTTTTAAATTAAGCCAGTGTAACTCTGTTGATAATTTTAGGTATAAATTTTTACGATTTTAAGAACTCGTGTTTGTAGTGCGATTTATTTCTGCATTCAGGCGTTTAGATGTATGGTAAAATGCTACCTTACCTGCAGCAAATGTTTAACACTTATCATGCAAAAAACGCGATTTCTACCAGAGGTTGTTTGAAAACTGGTTCCACTAAGTAAAGTACATTTTTCAAGGAAATGGTGTCATCTAAGTGGACAGTGTTACAGAAACAACAAGAACACAAAATGCTGTTTTGTAGATTTGGTTAGTTGTTAGTTAACACTGGGTGATTGATTAATCTTTATTTCGTACCAAGCCACACTTGCACACTCCTCCTTGTGAAACATTCAACTTGGCAATACTTTGCTGCGCCTCCATCCAACACTTCAGATTTTAGAGATGGAAAAATCAAAAGACTGCACTAACCTTTTGTAAGCTGTCTTAATGCTTGATTGCGCACACTATTTTTTGATGGAAATTCCCTGTTAATCGGTCTGGAAGAATTGCTAGCTCTGCCTTGGCATTTCATGAAAATTAATCTGTTTGTGTGTTTAAGATTTCACGTTACATTTCTGTAAAATATTAAAGTAAATTATTTGTTATCTGCACAATTGGAACGGTTCTTTGGCTTACCGAGTTCCAGGCGAATTTCAGCTGACATGCGAAAATTTTCCTGTGACCGATTACTTCTCCTCTTCTAGTTACATCACCTTCTGTTGGTTAGAGGCAGTTGCACATGCTCTTGTACGTAACCCTCTTATTGTAAATATGTCAAGGCAATGTTGTATCTCGAACCATCTATCGCTAACTCTTTTTTAATCCAAAACTTTTGCCTAGCGCACTTCCTCCAAGTTGAATTCTTTGAACAACACCGCTTTACGAAACATGTTAGGTATCTAATTGATACCACAATTTACGATTATGTAGCTAAAGCTTTTCAATGTAAGTAAAAATGAATGCAGAGTTTTTAATAGGATCCGGATTTTACGTAAAGATGGTTGCTGGTGTGCCATGTCTGTGACACCAAGTTGGTGTATGTAGATTTGGGGTTGAATTGAAATCGGTTTATTACTGCGAAAGCGCTATAAAATATCTGTCGACAGTTAACACTAATGATGTTCACATTTAAGCAGTCTCTGGTACAACTTTTTTCTTACATCAGCTAGCATCCGTTTCGAAGTTATCTCAGTAAAATTGTCAAAAAATTCAAAGAACTTTAACTTCAATTATAAAGTATGCTGTCGTAGCCAACCTACTACTCCCTCATGCATTGGGTTTGAGGCGGATTCGGAGTTAATCTGTTGCCTTCTTCAGCCCCTTATTCAATTTTGCGTTTCGACATCCTTGGCTGCGTTCACGTATGGGGGCTTTAAGTTTTTTGGAGAGAACTTCGACTAAATGACTGCGGCTGCGGGCTGCTGCATTGAGCCTTTTGTTGGCAGGAGGCGCTCAAGCTTGACCAAAGCAATAAACGAGATCATTCACCTTAAGTAATTTGTGCACTCGAATCGATCGCAGGCTCATCTGGGGATCTAATTAGTCAACACCCTCTCTAAATCACGAGATCTTATTAAGAGTGGCCTTTTCAAAACAGAGATACGCAAATCATCTTCACAAAAGGGTTAACCTTTGTTAAGGATCGTCTTGTTCGTTGCTTCTCAAAGTCGAAAAAAAAATGAAAACCAAGGTTTTTTTTAAATTTCAGCAGTTTAAGAATAATCGAACGCCATTTTTGATAACTAACAAGATGATCTTTTTGTGACCAGTTCCAGGTACATTTTGGCAAACTTGTCTAATTATCGGCCACGTAATTGACGATGACTGCGCTTGCTTAATTATAATTGACTACTTCCTGGACTTTTCTACTCCCGTATTCTGTACTTTAGAAACTCATATGTTAAAAAGAGGGACTTTAATGATTTCCTTGTGCTTAAATGTATGTTGAACTTCAATTAACTAATGAGCTAAGTTAATTAGTTCACGATACTTTGATGACGAGTGTCGTTTGAAAGACGATGACTGAGCGCCTGCAAAGATTTATTGAAATATGCATTTCGTGGTGAGTTTAGTTAGAGGTCCAACGATGCGCTGACTCCCGAGACTGACAAAAAGGCTGACATAGTGGGGAGAATCGGTTCTAATAAGTGAGCAAGTTATCATCACAGTCGGGGAAACTCAACGGAACTGACGTCGCAACTTCAGATGGGAAACTGGAAATTTTAACCGTGGTCTGCTGAGAAGTACAGGAGTTTCGGTGATCACTTGTCCGTCAATGTTGGTGAAACGACTGATATATTGACTTCTGAATCGATTAGGATTCATAAGCTGAAAGATATGTTGTAGATGTGAAGGCGGTGGTCCTAAGGCATGTTGGCAGAAGTCGCCACTGCCATCAGGTGTCCTCGTTGGCCAACTAGTTTTCGTGGGTTTGAAGCGGTATTTGTACACTAGCGCTGATACCGGAGGGCCATACTACCGATGGTTAGCTTGTACCTCCACACATCTGGATAAGTAAGCCGCTAAAGGGACATGTGACGCAACTGTGGATGTTTTTGGGTGAATGCGTGATTGCGCACCTCATGTTGTAGGTGGTGGGATTTCAAGGCGTTAATAATTGCTTACATTTATTTGAGTAGCTTGCCATGACTTACTACACCTCGAGTAGAGTTTGGTTGCTGATCGAACTTGTCGGTTTGTTTGCCTTACAGGTATTCGCCATGTATGCCGATCGGATATCAAATTAAAAAAAGTGCCAGGCCACCAACTTTAGATGGCCATCAAGTTTTTTTTTTCAACCTGTTCCTTCATGATTAGATGCGAAGTACCTAGCGAAAACTGCCCTTTTTAAGGCTGCTCGATAGAGTTCATTTTATATTGGGTTTATTCGTGGGTATTTATAGTCCGTGGGTGTGAACAGCAGGGTGCTAGTGACAATGATTTGTAAACATCATGAATTGGTGGGGATTACGGGGTGTGTGTACACAGGTGCATGGTAATGCGGTCCTGTGTAAACAGTCAGACTCAGCAGGCAACTAGGGAATGAGCGAACACTAGCCGGGATAGGCGCCAACCACTCACGACAGTCACCCTAACATTAACAGTCCATAATCTGCCTGCAAACGGTCAGCTGCGTCGAAGGCCCCCCTATCATCCTTCCATGAGGGTCCTACTAACAACCCAGGCCATGATCCCCCTCTGTCTTCTTTCGCTTAAAATGCAAATGTACACTTCTCGAGGTGGTACAGGGTAAAATATCGAATTCGGATGAAGTTAGTAACCATAGGTGAAGGCAGATCCAAATTGGTCTTTTCTTTAGTTGATAATTGTATTCCGGTGTAGGCGAACAATTAGTAATACTCACGAGGTCTATCTTATTGTCATAGCGTGTTGATTTGGCAGAAGAAAATTATTCAGACTCATCTATTTAACTTAAAGTGACAGCTCTAACGCAAAAGATCTCCATCAATCACTAACATCGCAGTTTCTAACAAAGTCATTATGCATCCAAGCCGAGTTCACGCAAATTATCCCAGGATTATGCAGGGAGTGATATCGTAATTTTTATGGTACTGCAAGACAGACGCTACAAAAATTGTTCAATTCTTCACGAAGTGAAACACGATCCAGCTCAGTTGGTAGGTCAAGGAATTATCTCCCATCATCTGGCACGAGCCAAAAAAACAAAGTGTGGACGGTTTAACTTCGAATTTTTTCATTTCAAATTTCTGAGAATGCAACTTCTTAGTTAGGGAGTGACTTTCGGCAGTCGGATTCCGGCACCTTAGTTGGTTCTTTTTTTAGTCACATCGGAGTGTGCTGGGCATTCTTTTTACGCAGACTACGTTTATTTAAAGTACATGGCCTTGAAGTTGAAACTTAGCTAATTATGAACCATTTCCATTCAGATGGATTCACTAATCCACGAAATCGTTTTCTTTTATTTTTAGCAGACTCCGATGAACTGCACTGTCAATTCAACTGCACTGTGCTGTCGTCGCCTGGGGGAATTTATTGAATCAGCAAAACGCGCCGTTGAACTGCACGTGAAGTCCGTGCGCCTGGAGACCTACAACTCAACCCTCGTAGAACTCTCCAAATCAGTCGATAAAATGGCTGATCAGGAATATGCGGACGTCATGGCCGGCGCCACCAGCCTGATAACTGCATTTACACGTTCCATCCATGGACGACGCGGATCCAGCGTCACTACTGCAAAAACGAGGATGAGTTCAGTTCGCAGCGTCTGCGAGGGCTTGCGTCAGGGCCTTTCTTTGATTTCCCGCACAAATACCCTCCTTGCAAGTGAATTCGGCCCGTATGTCCCACTCCCGGAAAGCCCTCGTCGTCACTCGCTCATGGTTATCTCCATTTTAATTGCAGCAAGTCACATTGTAAATTCTGGACTCCTTCTGCTTTCGCAATCCGATTTGTCTCGTTATACTCACGCAGAATTGTGGGACATTACTCGTGGAATGGAAGAATTAAGCAACCTGACGGAGCGTGTACAAGAACAACTTGACGAGAAAAAGCAGTTTTACCTTCGTCGGCTTCTTCTGGATGGTTGTCCGCATAGAAACAGTACTCCTTCAATAGAACAACGCTTGTCCGATCTTTGCATTCTCACCGATCCGATCGATAGCATAAGGCCGGCCTCAGTTGGTCACATAATTTACCTCCTTGCTCGTTATCGTTCGGCCAAATTAGCTCATACACTTGCAGCTGATCTTCATCAGGCTTTAAAGGATCCCAAGGAAGGCCTCGATTTTCTCACTGAAGCAGTAAGGAAAGAGTACGAATTTTGCTCTAACTTTCTTGACGTAATGACCCAATCTACGGAGTTGCTACGCAACCTTCGAAAGGCTCAAGAGTGTGCTGGCGGGCATACAAAGAGCGTCCCGCAGAAAGCAAACAGCCATGTGTACATTCAACACAGTAACCTTAAGGCCCATCGAAAGCCAGCGCTTATTGCGAAAACCGAGTCAATTGACAACTTCATTTCCACGTTTCCTGATAACCCATCCAAACAGATAAGGCCAATTACCTCAATCAACGAACAAGACGAGGAAATTAACGAGAGCCATCAAAAGAAGGCTGTCCAATGGAGCGACTACTACGAAGTCACTTTAAGACACCAGGTTGTTGGAAGGTATCTGCAGCTGACTTGGATCGGATTTAGTGAGGAACTGGATGGAGCATTTCAGTTGGTCGGACTAACATTCCCGAGTGACCCGACTATGGATTCCACGCCCTGGCCCCTGCGAAGCAGACAGGAGGTCCGCCAACTCGTCAGTAGACTCCACGAAGTCGGCAAATGTGGTGAGTAAGACGTCCTTTTCCTACCATAGATTGTACTGAACTGAACTGATTTATCTAGTTAGCTTAAATAAATATTATTTTAGCTAAAGGACACTTTAAAAATTAGGTATTGTTTTTACAATTTTAATTACCATAGCCTTTGTCTGTGAGTTGGTTCCCCTGGAGATAAATTGTTTGCACCACATGTTTATTAAGTGTTCATATCTTGTTCTTGCTCTTCCAATAATCCAGACCACACTGGCCTGACTGCATTTAACGTCCCCAAGTTAGAATTGACGAGTCTAAATCGTTTGGCTGTGATTGATGCTTCGGATGTCTGAGGCATCAGCCGTTTTTCAAGTCTTTTAAAGCTGTTTTCGGGTTGAAATTTAAAGCCTCTATGCTTAACATCATGCGTGATATATGCGTCCTCTATTGTGAAGCGAAAACTTATTTAAGACTTCATTAATGGTGTCAACTGTTGTAGTGGGTGGCCAGAGTTTGCAAACGTCTAGGCAACTATTCATAACAATGTTAAGCATGGCAATGTGGCTGACTGCGCACGAAAAAGTGGCAAAGAGGACGCCAATTTTGCCTTGTATTGGTGATCTGCTTTACTTTTATGCTGAGAAAATAGCTGGAGAGTTCTTAATGGAATGATAGACCCGATTGATCGTCTCATTTTTAGTGATTCCACTTGCCGAAAAGCCAGATTCTCGAGTGCAGGTTTCTGTTAAAATCGGTGCGAAAGCCTAAGTGTTTCGTAGTTTAAGTGTTTGAGCCCATCAACAGCCATCCTATCTGAAGGCTTTTACAATACAGACCTTGAGCTTTTGCGTTCGAAAATGTACCTAATTGCCGATCAAAGTATTCGACTCACGCTTAATGGTGAGACAATAATTTACTACACAGCCCTCCGTGTCATTCGATGAGGTTGCATGTTACAATGTCTGGTGACACGTCGATTTCGCAATCGACTAATTCGTTTATCGGTGTGCGTGTGTCGAGCTTGGCTGTAATGGACTGTAACATTTATGATCAGTGCGCTTTTTTTTAAAGAAGGTCTCCCGTCACTATTTAAACACGGGATCTGTCGGCAGGCAGAGAGATTGCGAATAGCTGCCGATTCTCACGACTGGACTGACTGTAAGTCCCCATTCCTTCCTCTCCTGCGTTTCTATCGTATTGGTTTTGAAAGTATAAGCTGTGGACACACAAATATTGGCGTCTTATGCTTAAACTGTTTCATAGGTAAATGTGCTTCATCCCCTATCTCAGAAACGCCGCACTTGGCCTGTTTACAACGCTAAATTTTGTAGTTCTGCCAGAATTTCCCTGAATAATATCCACGTCATTTTTGGTTTTAAAAATAATCCACGTACTTAAATAGAAATAAAGCTTTCGTAGTCGATAATCCCTATGGAAATGTATAAGATCCACAATTTCATGGACAGTTCTTATTTATTCCGCCCACACTAGACTCAAGAGAAATTATATCATGCTTCGTTGCGTTCCAATTTCAATAGCTGAACTGGTGATGTTGCTTTAGGTATTCTACGAAACTATAAGGCTGCCGAATTTTAATTTAAAACCAACTTACGGAGGAGCCGTGTCTAGTGGGAGACTTGAAAACTTTTTTAAGTGGGCCAAACGAAGACTTTTTTGCACACCATAAGCTTTTTTTTTCAAAATATCTGCTCCTGAGTAGAGAAGACTGGACCAGGTCAAGTGCCATGTTAATTTATCATGATATCTTGACAAAAGCAAGTCGCCATTTTACTAAATCTTTGGGTAACTGTGAGTCACTGTACGGTAGCTCATTAAAAGCCAAAGAACCAGCTTATTTTCGTTATTTTTGTGGTCAGAAGTCATTCAACCCAATCGTGCAATGTCTCTGATTCCCATTTCAGATTGCAGTTTTTCAACTACTATTCGTGTAACTTTTACTCCATTCACCGTAGGATCCCCTATCAACGAAAACTTTCCTATATACTACGACCAATATTTTTTGCTTCCTGTTTTTCAAAGGGAGCCCCAGTAAGTGGATTCTTGACCGAAACCCAGCTAATCTGTTGCGCACCCCTCTTGGTCGAGTTTTCAAGAACCTCCTGCGAGAACTCATGAAGGACACGCGCTTTAGTGTCGTCGAGCTCCTGAAACGACTGACCGTCGACGCGCGCAGGTGTTTTGGTGAGCGATAAAAATAAACTTTCAACAAACTGTTTGATTCCGTGAAGCCGTCGTTTTTATTATACGCATTGGATAGATTAGCTAAGTGACCACACTTGGTACCGTTTGCTTAACACAATGTCTGAAAATCTGACTTAATTTGTACAGATTTTCAGCTAATCTGCTTAATTTTAAAAAAGTAGAGGACAACGAACTTATTCTTGGAAATACTGTCCCCCGTCTTCAATGACCTTGAGCCATCCCCCAGGCAACGTACGAATGCCGTCCCGAAAGAAACTTGTAGGCTTCAAGACAGTAAAATAATCGATGAAGAATTTACGCACATCGTCCAGCGTTTTGAACTGCTTACCCACTACCACTAAGGCGTGCTGCTGCATCGACCAAAACAAACGGCAGTTGGAAGGGAGTCCAACTCTGGTGAATATGCCGTGTGTGGTGGAACTTTCCGTCCCAGGTTCCCAATCTTTGGAAGCACTTTTCCTTGTTGGATTTCGTGTAAAATGCAGTGCTGAATGTGCTGTTTATCGGTTGCCATCGTAAACTCTGCTATCGTGATAGCTTATGCAACTCACCTAGACTTGTCGTTCGGTGTTCTGAAATCTTGCTTTAGATCCTTTCAAAATCACAACAGACCTCGGAAATATTTCTGTTCTAAATGTAATTTTACGCTCGAATAAAGAATTTGTAAATATAAATAAATAAACTACCCACGTTTTTAAAAACGTTCATTTGATCTGTCATCACAGTGTAATAACTAGCCAAAATTTCAGTCAAACACTCGAAATTCAAAAATACTCGCCCACAATGCTATTCACGAAGTGGTACTTTTTGCTTGTCTTTGCTGTTTAACGTTATGAAAATACTAAATCCAGTGGTGGATTAGAAGCTTATCACAAATTGCGATTCACGAATAAAATAAAGGCTGTATTTGGCATTAGTTTACTTTTAATTAGAGTGCAGAACACTCGGTCTGCTGCGTAAAAATTTAGATTTGCTCGCATTGAAAGAAGAAGAAGACACAATACCACAATTGGAGTTTTCTCATCGGCAACTGCGGTCCTACTTGGATCAGTCCTTTCTGTCACTGGAGTTATTCCTCGCTGAAGTACTCGAAGAATTCTGTTGTTTACTGAAGTCGTCTCGGTCCTCTCTTGACACTGGACCTACTATTATCGAATTCGCCTTCAGAGCCTGTCTCCAAATTGACCATTGTCTTTCACTGCTCGAATTACTTCGTGGCGCACTGGGCTACCACGAGTCACTTATACGACCCTCAGACACCTCAGGATCGTGTGATGAATACCTTAACTCCCGATTACAGGAAGATTTCATCACCTCTTGCTTTGATCGTGTACAAAAGACCGCTCACAACCTCAAGGTATTGTCATGTATTCCCTACTGTGTGTTTTTAGATATCACAGAAGTGATATTTTGTTTAAAAGATGACGCAGGTTCAAGTCAAAATGTCGGGCGTTTTGCCCCGAAATCGGAATTATTTTCAACCCACACTTATGCCACAGCCCCCTGTCCCATAAAGTAAAGACGGTGTCTAAAAATTTGCACAATTTAGGGTAATAGCTGGTCTGTAAGCATACAACAGTGCAGCAAACAATAATTCTAGCTAGATTTAAGAGAAAAAGGTTGAAAGTATAGTCACTAAGACTTCTACACTCGTGTGTATTACCAAAAAAGCAAATTCGGATGGACTTGACTGCGACGCCGATAGATTTCACAATAACAAATTTTGCAAGGTTCCACATGTGGCTCTTAGGCAGGAATTGGTCTTTAATCCGGTGCACAATCGCTTACCGACGGGGCTTGACACCTAGTCCCACGAACCAGTACTCTCATTGTATTATTAGTTCTGATCCCGAAGTGTCTACAAACTTAACAATTTCGTGTGGAGATACCTTTCGCCAGTGTCCTATTTCCATTCGTAGGCTGGCCAGGCTGCTCTGCAGGCGGGCAATTCGCGTTTCTGGGCGAACTTAGCTTCTCAACAATCCTTCGCAATGCGTCAGGCTGTGCTCAATTACAAAAATGCAAACGTCGTAGAAGTTGACTGCCTCTGCGGCAATTTCATTCATATTGTCGAAAGAATTTATCTCCTGTGTTTCGAGAATACGGAAGCTAACGTCTCAGATGTCGTTAAACAAGATGCGTGTTTCTCGGAGTTAAATGCACAGCTTATCTCCTCTGCTCTACAGGCGATATTGGTTTGTCTAGAGCAGGGATTTCTAACAACTGTGTAAGCACTCTGATACCATTCCCTGCAGATACCGTTGTCTACGAATATTCTTGTCTGTGAAACGTGATTATGTTCACTGTTTTCTAGGCAATGTTCGGTCAGCAGTGCAACCTACCAAATTTATTCATTTCACTTCGGGAAAATGAACCTATCTTAGCAACAAAACTAACTATTTTTGAGCCGGTACTCTACTTTGCTTCAAATTTGTCCGCCCTGTTGTAATCGCAGACTAGATGACAAGAAAATTATAAATGCCATTCAGTCTCCACCTGTAGTAATTACTCTTAGTCGCCCTATAATTTAAGCCGTCGCCTAATGTTATCAAACCAGAATGCCACAATATTAAGTATCAGTCGCAAGTTTTCTGCCTTTTTCACTGATTCCAGCATCAACCCACAACTAAGTGGTAGATTTATAGTAATGAGTACGATGTGTATAATAACTTTAATGACAAGCCTCTTTAAATAACGCGATAACATTCCTCTGGATCAGTGTCTCCGTCCAAAATCGGACGAGTGTAAAACGCACCACTTCTGCTGATGGCACCAAACACAGGTCGCGACTACAGTGAGTGTGCGATTAATTAGGACTGGTGGTAGTTGCTTAATTGTCATACTCTGTTTTTTAAGCAAAGTGCACAGCCTTCATTGTCGAAATTCGTGGGATTCGCTTCATTTGCTTTGTTGTAGAGCTTGGTGGCTAGGTGCCGATGGCGCTGTGTACACATACAGTTGTCTCAATTTTTAATGTCATCTATAGGCCTATCCTATTTGTGGCATTACTGACATTTGAAGCGTTGTTTTTTTTTCACCAAAACCTCATTTTCTGTCCGCGAAATTTTTAACATTGACAAAACGCTTTTGCTTTTTGTCTACCTTTTTGGTTCGTTAGCGTTTATTGTTTTCATATATTCCATCAAAAATTGCATTCTGGTTCGTAATACACAAATGTTTCGGAATTTTTGGGAATGCATGTTATTTGCGTTTGCCTTGTCACGCGCGCATCTTTAACTCCGCGCACCCTTACGGATGTAGCAGGCAGGGTTCAATGGTGTGAGCGCGATTCCACCGAATTCTACTAGTTAATTCGCCGCCTTCTCGATTCAGGACCAGACCGGTGTGGGTCGAGGGGACGGCGAAGCGCCAGGGGCGTAGTCTCGGTTTTCGACACGGCTTCCAAAATGGTGCCTTGACAACGTCATGTGACACAGCTCGTGCAAGAAAACATGCTAACTGGAAATGCGTTATTTGCCATGTTATCAACGTCACTTAACGTAGGGGTGTTTAGTTAGTGAATTCTTCAGATATTCTTTCCTACATCTGCCCTTAATTATCACAAATATTCCAAAACGAAACTTTGGCTGTTGGAATAAGCTTCAAAGTACACCCCACGTAATACCAAGAATTTGAAATGTAGGCTCATCGAAACTAACGGCGGCCTGGAGAAATCGTGGGACCTGATGAAGTTTTCCAATAAAACAAGTTGTTAAACCTCAACTATCAAAATTATCCGGAATGTTTTGCCAATGAACAGAGCCGATTATTTGATTTTTTATGGTACTCCAAACACCTCATCTCATCCCCAAAAGCGCCCTTTTTGTGCGATCATTTTTCTTCCTACTTTTCCTGCACACCATGGCTCTTCGAAGGTTTTCATCAACTCAATTACATCAAGTATTTTTATATTCCTAATAGGAAGGCGTTTTTAGGAGCGATTATACAAAAACCTTTGACCTACCAAAAGCATCCCACCCAATGATTTTTTGAGAATAGTACATTTCAGCAATTTTTTTTTGGAAAGAACTGACAATTTTTTTCACGGTAAAGCATTGATTATTCAGAACTGGGGATTAGCCGATGGCAAATATTATTAAAAAGATTTGCTGATCGACCAAAACCCACTAGCTTGCATCTTTTTCCCCCGGCCAAGGCCTTGAATGTGCCATGGAGTAAATGTTTATTAAGGGTAAGTGGAGATCTGGATAGTGTTCATTCAGATTGGAAGTTGACTAATAATAGTTAAAAATTTTGGGTTTGTCGGTTCCCATAGAACTTGGTCTAGCTGCTTTATAATTCCACACGAGTGAATGTAATTTAGTCTGATTTCTTCGTGGTCAATAACCCAAGTGCCATCTGCGTGTGTTCCCAAGCAGAAAGTGCCCAATTTTTGCTTCCAATGAGCTTTGAGGATCGCCTTCCCGCTATTTTCACGTGCCATTTTTAAATTAAAACTGTTCATTTGAGGTGGCAGAGGAATATACCATTGTGGCCATTAATTTGATACCTTCTAAGGAGCTACTGCAGGAATGATATCGCATTCCATTTTTCAAAAGGCTGTTTACCAGAGTTCCCTAAAAAAACTGCGTCGCAATGGAGCATAATATCTCTTTCAGTCATTCTAAAATTATAACTATTGTGATCATTTTCGACGTAAGCTACCTTATTCCTACGACACACAATCTTACGGCGGTACATTTCTGTTTTCTCTTGTGTAAATTCATTATCACTTTGAGGACTATGGTGACTTTCAAAGATTACAGTAAAATCTGTGCGAAATGCTTGGCACTGTATCATGCTCAAATCATGCTGTGTAGCCTCATTCATCCTCCTTTTCCACACAATTCGTGTGTAAGGTGGTGGCAGTTTGTTGTGGGCCCCAGCATGTGGTCTTGAACCACTCCGGGGCCACTGAATTAACCCTGGCTCGATTTCGCTTCCCTGATACTCACGATGATGAAAAAGACCGGGGAGGACGTGGACACAACCGTTTTCTCCAGAGCTCAACCACGCCGGTGTCGTTGTGTTGTCCTCAGAGGTGCCCGAAATTACAGTAGAAACCCGCAAACATGGCGCTGAACAGCCTCGTGGGGTGAATTGCCACAGATCAAGGCATTGTATTAGATTGCAATTTTTAAGAAAAGTTACCAACTGACTTTGATTGTGGCAAAGTATTTTGACGGTGATTCTTCGACTGATGCTGACTCCCTACATTATTATCGTCAAAGTGGATTGAGTGCTCGTGTATAGTTGTTATTTAGTAGGTGATCTGGTTAACTTGGGCTGTTAATTTGCTATTCCTACACCAGGCCGCAGTTCTAATAATAGAGCAACTGCGTTTTGGCAACATTGTGTTAGGATAGTTACGTCTGCGGTAGCTGAGTCATCAATTATTCCTTCGATTTAAATTCTAAGAATTCCTTGAATAACTTGACTTTCATATTACATTTGGTTTCCCAGCGCCTAGAAAAATGGCATCCGTTGACGACTCAAACATCACTTGAAAGCGTGTTTCGCGATGCCTGACAGAGCGAATTTCCTATCCTCATTGTTTGACAAGGCGTTAAATGGAATATTCGTTGCAGCCGTAGCCCGAAACCAGATACTCTAGTAGTGCCTTTTTATGCTTATCAGAGTCTAAGTAAATCTGCTAAATTGTTGAGAAATTTTTTGGTATTTCACTATGTTTAGGGAAGCACTTTCAGTCAGTGAAATGCATTCACTTCAGTGCCTGCTAGCTAAAATGCTGGTCTGCATCGACCAGATCACCGCGGCTCAGTTTGTGGCCTCAGATAAACCAAGTCTCGTTTCCCGATGCACCGCCCTTGTTGTCCTCCTGCAGCCTCAAAGGTACGCCGTTTTCCTTAAAGAACACCTTAAAGTGCACTTTATTTCTAATCCGACCCGTAAGTCTTTAAACCATTTGTCAATTGTGCGTTTCTAAGACTGGTGGCTGTCACTAGAACGCATCCACGGCACTACTTAGCGACATTGTTTGTGCTAGTATTTTGAGCAATCGTTGGCTGCGTCTGCCTTCTAGAAATCGACTCATTACATGAGTAGTCTCAATGAAAGCTTCTTCTACGGAACACTCGTGTATGAGACATTATCAGATGCTGGCCTATCATCGGTGGCACTGTCTTCAGCTGTGAAACCAGACTAAAGTGCTGCTTTTTTTGAAAAGAGACACTTTATTAGAAGCTGAAGAAACGTGATTTATACCTTAAGGTTTTATAAATAACAGCGACGAAACTCCAAATCTGCGGCTATTAATTTTATCCACTTGTGTGTTCGGACGCGCCAGTTTCGGTTGTCTAGCATAAACCAATCAAGGACCAATGAAAACGGCAACCATCAAGCTTACAGATCGTGAAATACTCCTGCTTCAGCTCTTTTTCCCATTTTAATCCTTAATTAAAATAGTCAAACGCTAATACTAATAATCATAAATTCCTTGTATTCGGTAGATAAGATTTGTTTGCAAGTCAACGCTCCCCAAAGCTACCATTTTGCTAACCGTAGCGCTTAAAGGAGACCATCAATAACATGAATTGGTTAGCGGACCATTTTCTGATTTAAATGGGTGGAAATTTTGCATTTTAATATTGAAATTTATTACCTACAATGGATAACAGGTGTGCACATTAAAGGCATCCCTCCTTTTGGGCGGCTCCCCTCTAACAAACATCTTGAAACTCTCTACTACCTGTGATTATCCCTTTTTTCCTCAGAGCCAGTGGTAAGAGCCAGTCGATTTAATGCCGGGGGCGTGTTTTTTGGATTTTTTCCATTTAAACTTTCCCTTACAATTAGCTTCCTTCTGCGTGATGACAATCAACCTCAAACAGAAAAATTTTAATTTTTAGCTTTCTTTGCTTTTTAGACAAGTGAATCGTGAGCCTATTTTTGTCATTTCTACTTTTAGAAACGAACTATACGTTAGCAACCGACCAGGAAATATATCCCAAAATACCACTGATAGGAATTCAGCATCGCCAGTGAACAGGCCAAAAGAGGTAATCAATCGCTTCCACCAGTACTTCTCGGAGAACGTTTTCACGCGTTTCCACAGCTCTGCGACCTTCTCAGCACTCGGAACCCTCTCCACCAATGTGAGAGCCTTCTTTCAACACGAGGATGTTGTTTCCAGACCAGTGGGACCGTCAGCAGATGGCCACTTGAAGCGTACAGAAACCGACTGAACCAAGTTCACCTCCCAACTATCCCACTTCGGCCTAGTCCCCACTCACTCCACCTACTTCCCCTCTTCCTCTCAGCAGCCACCCAAATGCAATCGAGTACAAAATCTGTATGCAATCATTTCACTAGTGTATCCAGCTTTCAGAAAAAGCCAGTGTGAAGAATAATTCACTTCACCTAAGACTGCAGTATTTGTCCATAATTGTGGCTCTTTTATGAGCAAATAGATTCTACCAAGCACTCCGCAGTTTAAGGCGACCACGTCGTGTTTTGCATGCGCACCCTAACCATCCATGACCACGACTCATCCTTGCTGTCAGTGTGCGTCTCGATAATGAAGGCACAGCTGCTTTCATTCTGGGTTTCTCATCGGCCGTTAAGACTAATCCATCGGTGTGGCATAGTGTAAAAACCAGGCATTTTCACCGGTCGCACACATTTTTGGGAGTTGCAAAGGCGTCAGTCTCAGAAAGCTTTTATCCATGCAGAGGTGGACGCTTAAAGTACCTCGCCTAAAGTGTTAACTATTTCATGCCTGCTGCAACAAATTAAAGCCAGTGTATGACCAGTATCAAAAGGATATTTCGCATCCTCAAATCTCACTGCTGTCATGTGGACTAAAACAGAGTCAGCATTTACGAAATTCCGGCTCTAACGCACTGCCAATAGCTTTCAAAATATGTGCGATTGAAATGGCCATGGACCGTACGGTGGCTCGAGGCATATTTTGAACCTGAGTTCAACTACACCGGATCCTCGCCGTTACCCTAAAAATAAATCATATGAACAAGTCGTATCCACTGCAAGATCTCAATCGCTATTTAAAAAAAGCGTGAGCATTCAAGTAAATTCTTGGAATAAATTATCTTCACCAACTTAACATAGTAAACTCTGGGTCACTGTTCTCTAAAGGTTACCCGTAAGGATAATAATGTGATGGTTTGATATACTAATTGCCATTAAAATGCCTGCACAGGTACACTCACTGGTGTTAAAATGTCACTCGACGAGACACGTTTCCTTGCGGAAAAACATCCAATTTGTTTGGAGAAATCTTGGGTGCGTTCAATAAGTACAGACTGTTAGGGGTAAATGGCAGAAACGAGTAGTGAAAAAAAGGAAAATTTCTGGCAACCACGTGTACGGCGATTCGCACTGCTGCAAGTCTTCCTCCGTCAATTTTGGCATATTTAATGAGATGTTAATCACAAGAGCAAGCGCGGTTTCCAAATTCGAACAACTTAATTTGGCATCCTCCCATGGCCTCCTCCCAAGGCAAATCGTGAAAGGCCCATCCATGCAGCACGTCTTATGGTGCATAAATTACTAATAGCAATGCATTGTACAAATGTCGACATGGCGGATCACGGACTAATGAATCAATTGGTTCAAATATGGCGGATAAATTGTGTGGAGACATGACTCTTGCTGAGCTACACAGTGGTGCAGCATCAGGTAAAACAGGTTTGACAGACAGTGAATCTGGTTCATGGTATGAACAGGGTCATTAAGCTTACCGTATGGTGTATTACCTCCTATGGATCCGCAAAGTTTTCCATTTAGCCATAACTGGCTAGGCTTAGAAACCAAAAATGAACAAATACAAATGCCCACTATTAGTGCAGTCTCTTAGGGACTTCATAATCAACTTTGGCATAGCCTCCTTCCTGGTTGTATGAGGAGAGCATTCACGGCCAATTTGCCTCAAATCAAATTTGGTGAATTAATCATTTTCGCTGGTCTTTTTTAAGTTGAAGCGTTTTTGCATTTAAATATACTCGCTTTCACTAGGTCCAAATGAACTATAGTAAAAACTTGCAATACTTCGTGAATATTTTATTTTTTTTTTCAAATATTTACCGTGCATTTATTTCCCAATAAAGTGACAAATAAGAGGAAAACAAATTCAGCCTAAAAACAAGTAACTGAAATCGCGAGCTTGGGGAATTAAGCAAAATGGTAAATATTTCCAAATGGATTAGTGGAAAATATGCCATTTGAATGCATCTGAAGTACTTCAAAACACGACCTTAAAATTTTAAATTGGCTACCGTGACGGCATGAGTTTAACAGGCCGTGAACAACACAAAACAGGCAGGTGTTGAGCTCGAATTGGTGAGTCATAGTAAAAAAATGGGGACAACATGAAGAGATCTGCGATAAAATTTGATCGACTGGAACAAGATCAAATCCTTAAAAATGACTGGTAATAACCTTTGTCCCATGGTCCTCTGCATGATTAGTACCAGCTCCAGGACGCAGCTACCACGACATATGTGGACCAAATGAAATCCCCCCCATTCAATTGGTGATCAACCGTCATAACCCGGTATGAGGCGACCCCACGTATCCTACATATAAAAGGAAATCGCTTTGGCGGTGGCAGTGAGTTGATGGCTGTGAAAAAAATAACGTTAGAAAGCAAACGTGATAATAACTCTCGAGCAGAAATATTAGAGAGTAAAATCACCGTTAGTTCAGAAATGAGGCCATACAAAAGCGTCAGTTATGTTGTCGTAATTCATCCGGTCACCCAGTTACCAAATGAAACTTATTCCGTTTCTCTGTCGGAGCCTTAAACATGAATTTTTAACCTCGTTACCGCCATTTCTCTTCGCCCAGCTGGTAGATGTTTAACTCTGTAAAAGTCGGATTCACGCAGTCGCACTAGCAAAACGACGGCCAAAAAACACCGCCTTCCATCACAGGTGCAAAGAAACTTGAAAACGGCGGCAGTAAGGTCCACTTTCTGTCGACATCGAACAGTACACTTCGTCCGAGTATTAAAAGCCTCTACTGCACCATAGGTTGAACCTAATTAACTCGCCGTTTGAGTGACTCGAAGTGTGTTTGTGTGAGTTTGAACTGATTTCAAATCTAGGAAATTTTACTTGGGTAGATATCACAAAAAGTATTATTAGGCTTTAAAATATGCATTCTTTTAGATGTATTTGAAGACCTAGAAGCGCTTCACAGCCATGTAAATTGACTTAAATGCATAACGATCAGTTTGCATGATGCTACTTGTGTAGCCGTTCTTGTAACGTGTTCTTCCGAGAATCCCAGGCCTGCACAAACTCTAGGAGATTTCTTCTTGAAAATGTTGTTCTCCTTTGCCCAGAGAACGTGTTGAGTGCTTTTTGCTGCAGACGCCAGGGCCCAAAAGCTCTTTACCTCAAGTGCACGTAAGCGTGACATTTTGCTGTCGCTTATAAGAGATTTAACTTCTAAGGAGACTGCAAGAATGTTCCTGTTATTCCCTACTTTTTACTAACACGCTATGGGTAAATAAGCAGGCAGCGAAGAAATATAGATATTTTTTAGAAATGATACATGTTTAATCTAACTTTATTTGCATTCACATTCTTTTTGTGATAGATTTGAAGTAACATGTTCTACAGTGCTAAAAATCAATTGCATCTGAGGCTACTTCAAATTTCGACTAGAACCTTTGCACGGTACCACAGAATTCGCAATTAACCCCCCCCCCATAGTTTTTCTACATTTAACGACTGCATTGACACTTAATCAGTTCCTCCACTCATCTTTTTTCACAGATCTGTTTATTTTCTTGAGTAAGATTAAATGTACACGCGCCTTGCCTATCTTAGAACGCGTTTTTTGGAGTTCAAAGTATTTTACAAAGTTAAAGCATCACTTGCTCCTTTTGCGCATTTTACCAGCATGGATAGCCAATAAACGGATTTTTAGTGTGTATAATTTGCTGTTAACACATCCATAGCCGGCAAAATATTCGTATTTATACTTTTAAAGCAACAAGTTTTGCTAGCCCACGAAAAAAATAGTTAAACGCAAAATGCGTTACCATTGGCTTATCTTAATTTAGTCCTTAACAAACATGCGCCTATGCTACATTTCGCTGCATTCGATACACTTGCCAATTAATTATTCAGCTCTAGGCCCTAGCATCAGGAAGGTATGCACTTCAAGCATCCACAGAGGATACTTGAGGATACTTGGGAGAAAAAATGGGGCTTATTCAAGGTGAAATTTGACTTCAAGTAGCACAAACGACGCCTGAAGAGGTGGATGAGGGCTCACGTCTTATCTGTCGCAGTTACTACTCACCTTACAAATAAATCTGAGTTCCTCGCTAATCCAGTCGTCCACATAGAGTACCAAGACTTACGTGGTCAACTTTTTTAAAAATTAAATATACAAAGATTTTTTGTGGAACAAAATCGTCAGAACGGCGTCTGCTGAATGCACAGGACATTTTTTAGTTACATTTTTTTGCCTAATCGTTGTCCTTCTAAGTACGCTGACATCGAGAAGCATTAAGAAAGCGACAAAACACTGGCTGACATTAAGTGCAAGACGCTAGACTTCGGATGAGTTGGTGATGCTTCTCCTTAATAGAATTGCTTTGGTTGGCTAACACCGGTGAAGTCCTTTGCTGTTGTTTTCTTCAGGAATCGACTTTTTCGAGTTTTTATGGTTGATTCTTGTTAGTAGCGTTCAAAAAGTAGCTGAGAGAAAACACAGTGAATCTGTTGCAAGTCAAATTTGTTCTTCTTTCTTTTATGTCGTACTGAGGTGTTTACCCTTAAAAGTTACTCCAAGCAAACTTAAAATGTCTTTTACCAGGAGAGTTTTGCGTCTCCTTGTTTGCAGACACATCTGCGCAAGTCTCGAATTCAAAAATCAGATTCCCTCCTTAATCTTATCGATACCTTATCCTTTATGAAAAAGATTTGATTAAACATTAGCCGGTCTTTCCCGGCACCTAAGGGTTTAATTTCTGTTAGTTCAGTAATCATATTTCCTGGAATGGGGTTTCTCCGATGAACTGAATATGTTGTTATTTTCACAATTAAAAATATTGAGTTTTTATGTTAAGGAATTCGGAAATATATATAGCGTGAAGTGCAAACGACAGCGTGACCTTCTTCACTCCTAAGGATTGCCAGCCACCTACCACATATCTTCACATTTAACAATGTCCAGGTTATTGTTGTAAAGATGGCTGACCTCCCCTCACCACAGCTGAACGCATCATCCAAATTGCAGTTGTCAAGTGCCGTAACTGACGTGTTACCAAATTGAAACAACTCGCGACACACAAGGTCTTAGTGCTTTTGGCGTTAATTTTCTCATGGACAAAAACTCTTAGCGAGGCCCGCAAGGAGGCAAGGGAACACGAAACGGAAGACAGTTCGTAGTGACTTGAGGAAGAAATTACACACAGACCGTGGATGTAATTGGACTCATCGAATCACTCTGGTCCTTCTCAGACACAGTATTGATTGTGTCGTGAGTGTCCTAGCTTCAGCGAACAAAGCTACTAAGGATGGAGGTTGAACACGCTTTTGGTCGCACTCTCGCACAGGGTTCCCTCTTCCTCTCTGTTCATGAAGCAATCTGATTTGGGTGCAGTCAAAACCTTGTCGATTAAAGTTATTATCGAAATCAGACTCTTTAAATAACATTTTGTGTTTTATGGGTTTTATATATTCCCTTTTGAGCTTTCGGGAAATGCTATTAAATTTCCATTTTGATAACCATTTCTGCTATTGGCATCGAGTAATTATGGGACTTGATAGGGTACCCCAAAATTGTTCGCATGCAAAATCAAGCCTACTTATAACACATAAATAAAAATGTTATTATCTTCGAAATACTTTGGTATGATGCAGAAAAGATGACCAACCATGACCGAAAGCTTTCATTAGCTACTTGCACTTTGAGGATCCAGACGTACTTGAGACTGCTATACGCAAATAATATTGACTGAAATTGGGCAGTCGAACACGTCTTTAGCGTTTCCATTGTTGGAAAGAAATGCATTGTTTCTAGCATAATTAATAATAGGGACCTATGGGAAAAACCAACTATTAGTGCCAAAGCCAAGTATATTACTGCATGTGGAACCCCTCATCTATTTTCAACAAATACGCGATGGATAATTTTTAACAAATAAACAAAAGCTTCAATGTAATTTCTGTTAGATTATCTAAAGTGCAAGATTTTTGTTGTCCCCTTGGTTGTTTGAGGTCGCAAAATGTCCTCCCCAGGCTTCGTCTCTATCTGCGTATTGAATGAAGCACAGTCAATGGAATTAACTAACAACGTGTGGTAAATAAGTAGGTTCTTAATCAAAATGAAGCAAAGGCATCCCAGCTACGTCATTGCTGGTACTCGCGGTCTGTATACCAAAGCGCGATAGTCAACACTTCGATTGAAAGTGAGAGGTTTGCTGTTCGACAGCGCACACGCCTTTTCCTGTCACGATTTTGTAAGAAATTCTCCGTGGCTTGTTTGGTTTTTGGTATTTTCTACAATAAATCCTTATTCTTGCTATGGTTTGCTACTTGTTGCAGGTAACTGCATTCACCAGCAGTCTCTTAAGAAAAGCACTAGCCCCAAGAATATGCTAACCTCGACGGAAAATAATGTTCTGGCCAATCTGCTTTGTGCGTTTATTGTATATCTAATCTTCAGAAAGATCAAAAAAGTGGTAATTAGGAGCACCTAATTAATACAATGTTATAACGTCAATTTTAAAAGCATCCCATTCTAGTAAAGACTGTTTCAGACGAAACCGTATACCTCGGAATACCCAGCCTTCCAGCTGTTGCTGAAAACGGCCGTCGATCATCGTCGCGTCGTCCACACCACCCAACTGACATTTACACTCGTGGGCAGTTGGCTGATGGACAGGCCAGGGGGCAAACTGTTCTGTCATTTCCTGCACGCTTAGACATGGACATGACATATGCTTCTGTGATAAATCTTGGACGTTCTAAATTTCGAAAATCTGGAAACTGTTTACTCTGGTAAAAGAGCTCTACTGTCAAGAAACATATGGTGCTTCTACCATTGCGTGATTCCTATTCTAATAGACACTGGCAGGACGTTAGAGTCTGGCTTAAAATATGTCGTCTTCACATCCCACTAAAACACATCGACTGCTTTTTTTCAGGGTTTTCCCCTGAAGTTACAGTTGGTGCAAGAGTAATGATTGTTTTTCAATTTACAAACGAATGGATAAAAGGTTAATTTAGGCATCTTCTCTTATCATAGGTTTGAATGTTGAATTAGCAGTTTTGTACCAATTTAAATGAAGGCTTAATTCCGATGTAAGTGTGATATTCTTTTTTGGCCTCATTAAGGTTAGAAAATGCCTCTTGAGCGAAAGTGAGCCGAGGTTTTGCAGAGCCTCAAATCACAGTAGAGCTATCTTACTGATTGAACTGACTGACAATGCCTTCTCCTGCATCGCTATATCAGCACATTCCGAGAAGGGACTGCAGTGGGCTTTCTTCAAACGAGCTCGAGTGATCGAATGTCATCGATTTTCGATTACACTTGACGTTCAAGATGCACTCACGTGCTGTGCTATAAAAGACTTGGGTGGTCAAATGCAAACAAATCAGCATATTCGCTATCATCGATCTTACCTTTCTCCTCGGGATGTTGAGGACCATCAACTAGAAGGGTTGGGAGGTAGTGCTAACCGAGCCGCTACAGGACTTTCATGTTCGAGAGCATTACCGGGTCCATCAAACTTGCGGCTAGATATTTTTGCTATAAAGAGACCACGTGGGAGGGGATATCGTCACGCCGTTTATCCACTATGCACCACTTCTGTATAAGACCAAAGGCAAAAACGTTTTGACGACCATGCTGATTGAGGAACAATACGTGTAGGTAGACATCACGCAACAGTCGCGCCAATCTGGTTTACCGCAGTCGCCGACTTTGACCATCTGCGATCCACAGCATGGACTTGGAGAAGCCTTCTACGAGCAAAAGGGTCTCGGTAATACAAACAACTTACCACAGCCAAACCTTTCCTCCGAGTTATATTAATACAAGCTCTTATTTGGTTTGTGGGGACAGGACTTCACGTTGGAACAATTTTTACTGTGTGTCCACTTGTAGTGGATTGTGCTCGCCAAGAATTCTTGGAGACCAGAGCACTAGCCGTTCGAAAATGCAGAACTTCAATGACGTCCAATGGGAAACAGCTGATGGTGGGTCTTTCATGTCAGATTTTTGTTTATGGTCTTTTTACTTCCTGGGCGAAATTTGGGTCATTTGCACAGTGGCCAGTAAATGGGAGATTGGTTAACCGGACCTTCGTATGACCCTCGCAGTTGGCTAATTCATTGTTGGTAATCAGCTGTATTTGGGTGGTTTACTAAAGGATTACTTTTCTAATTGCATCCGTTTGCGAAATAATATTCCTTATCGAATAACTAGGGCGTTGTTATTTTAGGATACAGGGAACCCTAAGCACTGGTTTTGTTTTTCTACAGCAGTGAGTGATGTCTTCGCCAATTATATGTCCGGATGGTTCAGCATTTAATCGAAAACTGAAAACCCCTGTGTGCCATCGAGGTGCACACAATCGTACTGCCCAATTTTTTCATGCACTCCTTTTGGCCGAAATGAGACGCGGTCCTCTGACCAAAGTGAAAGTGGCAAAAGTCTGACATGCAGCTTCACCGTCTTTAGAATACTTGGTTTGCTTTAATCTCTCCCACTCGTCACATTAGTTAATTAATTCCTTGGATTCGTTTCAATGAAAACTTGCAAATATTGCACTTCATTTTATATTGATGAAGTAAAGCAATGTGCAAAGCTGATCGATGTGAACAACTACGTTTGCCCATTTCAGAATGCAACGTGCCACTGCTGCAACAAGAAACTACTACTTGCTGCCTTAGAAGCGTCGATTTGAAATATAACATAAGTGAGATCTTAATAACGTCCTCTTTCACAAATGTGTCTTGGAGTTTGGAGCTTAGGGTTTTTGAGGTAATTGTGTAAATTTTTGCCAACAAATCTTGACCAGGTCATTAGGAATTCCTAATTTACTTGACCGCCATGAATTGTAAGAGCACTGGTTCGTCGTGGAATACTACCATTACCCTCTGCACCGTGCAGGTGACCCTTTCTGTGTAATTCACGTCTGCCACTACAACTGCACAATTTGGCGTTAAATTCATCATTACTTTTACGAGACATTCAGACAATCACTTCTAATTTCACTTTAATTCGACGTACCAAAGAAGTCGAGGAACAGATCATCGGCTTCCAGCACGTCGTAATTGGATTGGCATGCGTCCAAGTGAGTGATGGGCCTGGATACCCGAGGCGACCTGCCCGCCCCGAGTGTCTGGTTCTGTCTCGGTTGCACGCAATTCGACGGCGTCTCTCTATTATTGATAGATTGGAGAGGGGGGTGCGAGTGAGTGAACTGACATTTCATTGCATTCAGCCTGTTATCCTGTCAATCACGGCTCCTTCTGAAATTCGGGGCATCACCAGCCCACACGATTAGTCAATCGCTGCTGGCTGGGGTGTCGACGAAGGACCTTGGAAACTGTGCTTTTCGGTTACTCCAGCAAAAATGTAATTTAATCACAGTTCCACATAGAGTGAATGCCGACAGTTCTTTGGTGACGTTGACCTAGCTTTCTGTTCTAGCAGGTGCCGAAATAACACAACAAATCGCAAACTCATTGTGCCGCAATAATCCAAAAATATCACGGATGGGTTCACACACAACTGAACGGGACTTCATTGAAACTGATAACGTCTGACTGGTTGGTGCAGTGATGGAGTTACTGAAATACTGAAATAGAAAGTGTCACACACTGTTAATCCATGCCTGCTTCCACGCTGCAAATGTTGCCTCCATTCACCGATTATCAACATCAATACAGAACCCAGCTCCATATCTGTGCCTTGTCCACCCTGTGAAACCAATATTAAAGATTAAACTTGGATGTATTTTTGTTTGAATTTACTAATAAAATGGGAAGTTTTTAATCTGCTCACCGACATAAACCACGTTGGACGAAACATACAGACTTCTTCAGCTTGGTTGGCCCACTGCTTACACCAGGACCATAGATATGGCCCAGTTGAGGTCAGCTGACATCCCAATTTACATCAATTTTGACAGACACTACTTCCTGTTTTTGTTGTCTTTAACTCGTATCCCATCAAATGTCCCGGAAATGAGAGCTAGGATCTTGTCTACTAATAACGCTCCCTATTACTCTGGTTTTCACAGAATGTCTTGCTTAAAAATACTGCAGTGGGGGACGTAGTGCCAACAACAACTGTGCTCACTTATTGAAACAATTTGGAATACCACTTTCTTCGTCTAACCAAAATCCCTATTTTCGTTGAGACCTCCCGCAGGATTGGCCCTTGTGAACCAAGATTGCATAGAATTTACAACGTTTTTAAACAGTCGGTGGTGTGTTTATTTTATTGAAATTCTTACCTCTACCAACTGCCAAGTCTATTAAACTACTGGTCATTACGGGAATATGACTGTCACTTATTCATTTGGCATTTATCCTGGTAACCTTGAATTTTCACCGATTGTCCTACCATTGTTCGACGTGCACGACTTTGGTAAGCGCATCACTGCATCGCTGTGACCAGCAATCGCTGTTTCCTCCACAATCCCACCTCACACATCACACGATTTATCTCACACCAACAACCTACTTGTGAACGCTCTCAGTTGCTTAGTTCTCACGAGCCACTGTCTCCTGCGAACTGC
>UXSR01005222.1:101780-179087 GCA_900604375.1 Mesocestoides corti
TAACTGGCAAATTTCAACAACTGATATTACGAGCGAACTGTGATCTCACCAAATCATCATTTAATTGCATTCAATCATCCAAGCACAATGCTTTGAGCTAGTTCGAAGTGTAGACATACCATCGATATTCATTGTGAAACCGAAAATGGGCCAAGTTAATCCGCAGTCTCCAGTGAAATCCGCACGTTCGAATCCTTGCAGGCCAAAGTTTGCTGTACCAGTAATCTGTTATATCTATCCAGAGTTTTTGCGCAAATCAACATCCACAGAAGTGTTCTGGCATTTTGCTTACATTTAAATATTCGCATTTAGTGGCAACTCAAGTCACTAAAACACTACAGAATTGGTGATTGACTCAGAAGTCGAAAATGCTTTAACTTTTTTCAATTCAGCATTTTACGTGGGCTGCGGGTGAAGACGTCAATTTCGACAGCGATCACTCCTGAGACCACCGGTTGTGTCGCCGCGGTGCCAACCCCGTTACCCCCTCCGCCTTATCCTACACCGCCATTTTTTTCATCCACGCATGCGTGCATATTTACCGAGGCTGAGTAGTAACTTGAAGTGGGGGGAAGGTGAGTAATGCAGTCTGATTTGTGGGCACGTTTTGGAGATGGAGCTGCCAGATGGAATCCCACTTCCCGTTGAAGACAAACTATAAATCAGACCTCTTGACTGTTTGGGACCTCACATTGGCAAACTCTCCCCCCTTAGGAACTAAATGCGTCCCAGTTTTGCTGCAGATAATGATGGATTGAATGTAAGTAAAAAACGCCCATTCTATGTGGACGAAAATGCAGAAGTTCACTCCAAAATGGTGTAAAGGGAAAAGGGTTCGGATGATGGAAGCCGATTTGAAAGCTCACAATTTACTCGTAGTCCTCTAATAATAATAATAAAGCAGTGCAGGGGCAGATGATTATCCCGTAGCATTGGGTCAGGAGGGCGAGAGCAGAAGGCGGAGGGATTACATGCCACCGAAATATGGGTTCAGTTAGGACCGCCGTTTCACGCGACCATTTTTCCTGCACTGAAAGCCAATCCATCGGGACCTAATGGCAGACGTGTTGTGAGTGCGGTCAAGAACTTCGGGCCTCGAAATTAAAACGTCCCATACAAAATTAACATGGTCAATTCAGTCCATGCTGTTTCCTTCTTCGGCTTTTGGGTTAAGGCAGATTAACGTGAATGAGGTGCAACTTAATGATGGCTTCTGTCGAGGTCTTGCGTGCAGATAACCTAGCGGTACTGCGTTAGGACCTTCAACATTTTATGGCCCCAGAAATGCTATTGCAGTATTTGGATAACAAGGTTCTAAAAATTCGCCGGTCAATTTTCAAAAATCCTAGGTCCCGATCGCTTCAGTAGTCATGCTAAACGATGAGGTAAATTTAGGGGATCGAACCACATACTGATGCAAATAATTTTATCTCTGTTCTCCTCTTTGTTTATCTCTCTGACGCCTTGACAATTCGTGCATGCTAAACACCGACCACCCCCCGTCCAGTTCTCGTCGTCCACCCCCGTCTTTTCATGTGACAGGTACTACGACGACGCACTCGTGTGCACGTCGACCACGACCAATCAGAAAGGAGCCGAGAGACCTTTGATTGGCTGAGATCACCGTGGCGCGGCCACTGCACAGGCGAACGGACGCCATGACTGCGGAGTTCATTTTGGAAAGTTCAGCCCTCCCTTCTGCACCCTCTAGGAAGAGCGGACTTTTCTCAACACCGTCAACCCATGACGCGATTAGCCTCATCGAAGCCTGGGTAAGTACTCTTGACCAAATTGACACATCCTAACCTAACTAATTTGAAAAAAAAATAGAAAAACATAATGGCATTTCATTTACCGCAGATGCAGCACTGCCGTCTTAGTACCCAATACAAGAGATTGGGCTGCATTATTAGCATCCGAATTAGGCCGGTTCACACATGACTGCAGTGCTTTTACGCGATGGAATTAATTACATATAATGCTAAATGCTATCCGACTTGAGTTAAACCAAACGGATTTGATCATAACCTAAGTAAGAGATGATGCTAGGGGATACGTGAGACCATGTTCTGTTGGGGTCAGACTATGCAAAATCGTTAATACTTAGCGTGAATAGTTGCAACTTTTGTGTTGGTACCACGTGCAAGTATCTCCGCCCTGTTTTTCTCTTGGGCAGCAAAGCAGCAAATTTCCACCAGCAGACAACAGTGCCAGAGCGTCGATTTGGTTTATAATAGTAAGTGTATTAAATGCCTTGTAAAGCCTCCTGTTCACTTTGTTTTTCTTTTCGCCAAAAGGATGATTTGGCAGGACGTCGCAAACTGATAAACACGCATGCGAACGCTTACATCAGGCGTTTTTATATTCTGCCACTTGGGAAGACCAACAACGATCAACTGATATAAAAGACAAGAAACGAAATTGTTCAGTTTAGGGCAAGCTATCTTGTCTAGTTGCAGACAAGCAGAAGGAGGTAGCATATTGCTAGAGTGATCTGACAAGCATAATTAGTGAAAATATCAGAATTCTCTAAATGCTCTGGTTTGGTTTCTTGCGATTATGCGTCCTAGTAGCAGTAGGTTCTTGAAAAAAGGATGTTTCAGAACCATTGTTTTTGCCATATGAAAGACGCATCGTCTCGACAGTTCTTCGTGTTCACAGAACTGTCGGAGTTTCGAAGCTGCGTTTCGCCTGTCAATTGAAGAAGCGCTGATCGTTAACTTCACTTATTCTGCATTGATGACGTTGGCAGTTTAAATTGCAAATACAGCATATGTGAGTGTGACATTACTAATATTTACCACATAGCGAGATGTTTATCAGTGAAGAACTGCATTCGTTTATTCCCTGACCACTTTAGTTGGGATTCGCGACCTGTCTATCCACTGCAAAGTTAACAACATTGTTACTGCTAGGCTACCGTGAAATGACAGTCATTGTTTTTCAGTCATGTTTTGCCTAAACAACGAAATCGCCATTCTCCACTAATGGCCTAAACGAGGGGCAGTCAGCCAGTTGCAACCCAACGTCCCACTCAATCTCAAGAAGCAGCTACCGACGTCACAATTTTATTTTGGCTCAAAAGCATGAACTTGATTAATTCGAAGTGGACATCTGACGTCTGTGGGCATCCACGTTCTGTTGTTGTCGACGGCTGGATGGACTTTAAGATCAACACGTTAATGCCTACAATTGGCACGTATATTTGAGTGAATCATGGGAATGCACTGAGTACGTGGGATAAAATGGGGAGACTTGACAGGTGGCCTGGTCATCGTTGCCTTTGTCCAGCTACTTCCCATTCCAGGCCGTGTCAAATGCGGCCCAGATGGGAAATCCATCTTTGTGGTCCAAGTTAAACCTTATCCACGATTGCAAGCTCACAGTTGATAGGCGATTCACGCATCCATTCTAGTAAATTCTTCTTCCCCAGATATTAGATTCGAAGGCAAGTGTCGTTTCAGTTTTAAAAAACGTACAAGAATAATCGCTTGAGTAAATGTCGTCGTGAAGAATGTTTGGTCTAGCACATTTCATTTGTATTTTCACTTGAAAACTGGGTTGGAGCTGTCTTAAACAGCGAAGAGAATAGTATTTCCTACTGCCTAAACTAAAGCTTACAATTATCTCTGTTGTAGAAAGAGGTATTTCGATAGAGAATTGGAGATTTCAAGCCATGAACAAGAGCATGTCTGATTTTAGCTTCTCACTAGATTATTTGGGAACACGAGTTTTCATTTGAGATCAGCTTTTCCCGCTGATTACCTATCAAAATCAATGAAAATATTGCGCCATTTGAGTCACTTAGATAAAATAAAACTTTATAAATGTTTGGGCCCAAAATATTGGTACAGATGTCGGATTAATCTGGATAATCCACGACTAAAATTGCAAGCAATGGTGGTGTTTAGAGCCTCATCTGTTCCTATTTTGTCCAACTAAAATTGTTTGTTAGTTAAAATAAAACCAAGTCATTCACATAAATTGACGAAAACGCCAATTTTAACTGGTCGTAACGTAGACTCGATGGGAGCCGATTTCGCGTCAGAACTCAACGCCACGGCCACTCTGCCTCGGTTGTCGTTGTAAGCATTAATGTTAGGGTAGGAGTGGAAATCAGGGGTTACAAAGCACAATTAATGGGGTCACATCGGGTGAACTGAGATACCGAACCTCCAACCAAATCCAGCATTTATTGAGCCTGACAAGATGCTGTTGATCTCATTTTGGGCCTGCCTTTGATATAATTTACGAGAACTGCCTTTTCTCTAGAAGTTGTTAAGACTAAATTGTGTCATCAAGTAATCACAGTCAAATCATTTTGATGCCTGATTTTGGAATATACAGGTCAACATACCTAGTAAATTTAGAAACCGCACAACGTGGGGGTAATGATGGCACTTGGGAGACCAAACGTGCGATTCCTCTGATGCATTAATTCTTCGCTTAACTTGTTCACTCTTTTTATGTTTATCAAGGAAAGCAGCAATGCAGGTCACGACCGAAAATTTGGTTACTCTCGTTTTCCTCCTCATTCAGGCTGGTACGTCCAAATACTTGTTTATCAATTTCATTATAACATTGGATGGTTGTGTTGCCTTGAGTATTTTGACTAAAATCAGCCCAGCCTTGTTCATTACCCTTGCTTGTCTGAAATACCACTACCCTCCCGGGGATGTGATGAGACGACTTAAGCACTCAGTATGCCCTAGCGACTAAATAAGAAGCGCGTTTGGGCAGCCAAGGGAGTTAGTGTTGGCATTTACTGCTCCTGCAACATGTGTGTAGTCATCATCACTTGTGTGTGTGTGCGGGTGGGTGTGCGTATGTGTGATCGAGTGACGTCTACGACGTCCCTGCCCTCCTAACCCCGCTTGAAGAGCTGCAAGTGCAGCCGCAGGTTCTGTTTACTTAACCGTCCCACAAGACCAGAACGCACGGGTTTAATTTTATTGCAAAGGTTTTATTGTATATAAAACTAGAGCCCGATCATGAGGAAGGGAGTGCGGCGAAAGCTAGAAGGGGATGTGAATTGCGTGTTAGTGCAAGGGAAGAGGAGGAGCCAGGTAGGACATAGCCAGCTAACGTTTAACCTGGAATTAATTGACCTACCATCGACGTGATGGGAAGCATTGTTAGTGATAACTGTCAATGGAATTTGCTGAACTACTTGGCATCCCTACAATTCTTACAATATGGAACTCACTGAATAAAGCTCCGTGCTGGGCGTCAGGGAGTACGATGGGCCAAGTGTCCTGAGCTCACGCTCTTTCAAGATTCAAAAATTTACATTTTCCAAAGTTCTGGCTGGACTGCATGATAGGATGGGAACTTTAGCACATTATGGGTTTAGTTATCTTTGGTGTTTGTTGAATTATGCATATCTGGCATATCGGGCGGCTATCATTTGGAATGACTCCACATTAAATACTTCTAACTACTTATGAGGAATCATATAGTGTAGTCCGTTTCAAGTTACTGCGCCTTCCTTTTATTTGTTTGTCAACCGCACTAAGGTTTCCTCAGTGCCTAGCTTCTTTTTATCACCAAACATCTCTAACCAGAGATTTTGTTTAAAGTCACTGATTCGCTTGTTGAATTACATAAAGTGATTTCTAGTAGCCTTACAAATATGACCCTCCTAGAGAATTGCAACCTTCTTTTCCACAGAAACTTTTGGCATCAAATTTCTTTGGCTAGTTCAGTTAAAGAGTGTTCTTAAACAAGAAACCTGTTCTCCAATTCGACGAACAAGGAGCTGCTAACAATGAAACATTGTAAAGATCTAGTACTTTAGGAAAACTGCTTACTCAGTAAATCTTCCTCAAAAAGAACCTTACTCGAATTGGCGGCTCTGTACGTCTTTTTACTGGAGGCGTTCCTTTTAAGGCAATTGTTGTGTTATCGTAAAATACAACTATCAGTATCACAGTGATGTTTGATACCTGGTAGAAGAGAACTGCGCTTGTCTAATCACCACAACTCCAGCCAAATGGGTGGATTTGTCACCCTGCAAAATGCTTTCATGGTGCAAGTTGAAGGTCTTAAGGCTTAATCTTAATCCACAACAATTCTTCCTATCATTATTTCGGATCGTAGTTCCAGAGGTGAAAGTTGTCCCCAAGTTGGAACGAATGACTGTCCCGTCCCCGTGGCAAGTTTGATGTTTGACAGAGGCAAAAAATAAACAAATTGTCTGTTGTGATTCATCCAAAAAAATTGCCTTGAGGGTGGCACGTCCAAACTGTCGGATGGGAAATCACGCACGCTTGAATGTCAGGTGTTGACTTACCTCACAAGGCTCCTATAATGAGGACTGATAACGTTTATGGATGTCAAGATAGTAAATTACTGACTTGTCAGATGCTGTCAAACAGACTTGCCCCTTACCCGCTGTTATTGCGGTGATATTTGGGCACCAAATGGCACTCTCTTGTCAATAGTTGAAATAACGAGTGTTTGACGCATAAAAACGAATCTAATTCGTCAAACAATCCAAACAACCATATTTGGGCTTCTACGGGGCCCTTCATAATATTTGCCAGAGGCACTCGTGCCCGTCAAAGCGACCGCCAGTCCACAAATGGTCGGTTAAGAACCCACATCCTGAGTGCCTGACTTTACACATCTAAAAAACCCAATGTGTCTTTTCGCCTGTGTGTCTTTGACTGAAAACCAGGTCGTAATGCCAATGTTTTCTCAGTACAAACCACAACTTGGAAATTTGTGAGTGGCGCTCCGGCGGGTTTTTTGTGCAGGTAGGAGGCCTTTGTTTACTTCTAAAACAGGCGCAAAGACTGACACCGCTCTCTGGTAGGGTGTGATTCACGGGGTAAGATCGTTTGGGTTACTTGGTGAAATCAAATGTCTTTGTGAATGTGAGCTGCTGAATGGTGCCTGGTGCTCAAAACTGCATTAAATATAATGGTGAGACACTCTGCCTCTTGAGCATGTATAAAAAAGTCAGATTTCCTCCCCGTTAGTATGGAAACAATAGGTTCGGAGTGTCCGTCTAGTGGTGCTCGTTTTTTAATTGCAGTCTGACCAGATAGTTTCATGGTGAGTCATGGTGAGTTTTACATGGGCGTTGGTAGACCATTCAGCCAACGCACGTGCATCCCTTGGCCCATCGTGGGCGTGAAGTTCTGCCAGCAGGCAACCATGCAGCGTGTTCATGATTTCAAAGGTCTTTCTGAACCATCGCCTGTTAGACGACCGACCGATCACGATGGATGGCTCACGGCGGACCTTGCACTGGCAACATGTTAGGCGCTTTCAGATGCACCATTTAAATTCAAGACGAGACGGTGTGTACCGTTGTGTACGAGGTGGTTTGATTAAGATTTGTGTCTGTATTACGTGTTGGTATTGCTAATGGCTTATCCATACGTAGAAGAATAATGTTGGGCTATTTAGATTGGTAGTTCCCACCAAATTTGCGAATTCAACTCTGGTTATGGTCGTTTGATGGCACCCTACGGTTGACCGCATTTTAAACGCCAACGTACTCATTCAAATCTAGTCTAATTTATATTTCCTACCGCCGGAATGGTTGCATTGCTGAAATCTGGTGTTTTTCCTCAAGAGGGTCATATTATGTGATGATTTGTAACATAGCTGTTATTAATAAATTTTCTTACTGTAACATGTACGTTGCTTTTGTGCATCGAGTTTCATAAACTTCACAAAGGTGCACGTTCCTTTTGTCTTCAGTTTCAGCAAACGTCCCCGTAGTTGGTGCCCACAACCGACGAGTTAACATCCATGTGGGTGACCGCCTCCGTCTGGAATGCCCTATTAGGGGTTCAAATGCGGGCTCGCTTAACGGAAAAACTGAGGAGAATTCACATTTTCTTCGAGGAGGTCTGATGGACAATATTATGTACCAGTGGAATATACAGGGACTTCCAGAGTACGCAATTACAATGGACACTAAGTTCCGATTTCTTGAAGGCGGCAGGATTGTTGAATTAACTCATCCAGTTACCAAGTCAGATGCGGGGATCTACCAGTGTTCAGGAGTGACTGGATTCGGCCAAAAGAAGGTCACATTTGAGGTTTATATTACGGGTGCGTCCACATTTTGCTAATTTTACTTCTGGGCTAAAGTGGCCAGGGCCCTTAAACAAGTTTGCTTCAGGTCTAGATAGGTGATAGCCAAGCAGCTTACAAACCATTCTATGCAGAACCTAATCAACGTGGTCCTAATTGATTACTTAATTTGGAATGGGTCGAAATTTTAATCACCGTTGGCTTCGGCCATATGAATCACAACATAACAATCTACAACCGAAATATTTGCCTAGCCACGTGTCAGAAAACGCCTGCAGTCTCATGGCAGGATTACCCAAAAATGTGGGCAGTCAACAGCCAAATGTTTAAGGCATCTTTTTCGACAAGTACGTGTTTGCTTAGAAAAGCGTCGATTCTGCCAACTCTTTAGTCGATTTTCCCACATCTAAACTGCCAAGGTGTAAACTGCAATGCAGGCTTGCCTAGCTTATGCGGAACACCGTGGTAAATTAGTCACGGTAGGGAGGATCAATCGATTGGAGAATGGAGAAAATGCGTCAGTGGATTAACCTGACCTTTGGCTCGACACAAGGCCTGGCATATCGCCGCAGGCACTTTCCTGCAAACTGTCAAATTGCTCCAATTAAGGGCTTAATGATGTGACATTTGCCAGTGCTTTTTTCACTCTGACTGTGGAAGTTTTCTTTACCAGCCATCATTTCCTTTGTCTTGAATTCTATACAATGCATGTTTTCTCAGGCCTCTAAACCATGAGCCATAAGCTAATCAAGCAATTTCTCGTCAAAACTGCAATAACTCACCAGAGTAAACGCAGACATCTTAAAAAAGTGGCAATGTAAGGAGTTTTCAGGGGCCTGGTATTCGAGGGGCAAAGTCGAAATTATTTTCCCTGCTTACTAATCAACTTCAGGCCACCTGATTTCATAAATTAAATCAGCAACGGCGGTTTGAAAATGTAAATATGTGCAAAAGACCATCGATGATTGCTATTCACGTAACCCTGAACAGAAGAAAGTTAACCCAATGAGCATTTCCTTTATTCAATTAGTCGTTAATAAAACATTTTTAAATTAAAAATTTTTCACCTAGACTAATCCACTCTTCAATAATTGATCAAAAATCAACTGATAACATCACGTGCCAACTAGTAAAAGCCTAAAACAGAAACTTGCTAGACCAGAGAGTCATGAATTCAAGTTTCTATTGAATGGTGCCCGGACATTGTACGCTAGGAGTCCCTGTCCTTCCTAGCGGTAACTCAGCAATGCCAATCAGGTTTTGCATCCAACCGACACTGGTATGAGTCTTTTTAGAGCCCGCCATAGTGAAGCGACTCAATTCCTATTTGAATAAATGCCGGAATAACAGTCATTCATGCAAGTGGTTCCTATAACCGAGGTACTTGCCCTTACTTGGATGTGAAAATTTTGAAATACACACAAAACCAGTACTAATAACAGTCCTGAAGCAACATTAAAAAGCAACGCAATTTTTACTTGTAGATACGAATGAAGACTTACTGTGTACCAAAACACATCCTGGAGCTACAGATCGCAATCAAGGTTTGTCCGTTTGTTGTAATTAAAGTGTAGTCACAACACTGTCGCAATCTGGGCTAAAAAACAATGAATGCAATTAAGTGTTTTGGTGATAGACCTTGTTGTTTTGTAGTTCACCTTTAGTTAATGCACATTTTATTTGCTTCCGTGATTGTATTAGGCTGAGAAAGTCTTTGTTAGGACAAACGGCGTGTCCATTTTAGGTAAGCTCAAGTAGGGACTCATTCAGACATGTTAACGAAACACTTAAGCTAGAATTTACTCGATACACTCGACCTAGGGGAACTCACAGCAATAGAACTGGAAGTCGGATTTCATCAGAGTCCCAAGTTCATGTTCGAGGGCAAAATAGACACAGCAGCTATTTAATGTTTCGTTTGTGAATGCCGAACTCAGTTGGACGAGGTGCTTGTGGCAGTGAGATCACGTGGTCGAAAGTACCTGCGCCCACTATGGTACATTCGAGTTAAGAAGAAAGATGCAAATTCTCCTAACTGTTAATTGTCTGAAACGTGTTTATCATAACAATATTAATTTAACGTGTTCGATGCAAATTACTTCAATAAGAAGTTCACCCAAGTCTATTCTTCCTTCGAATAGTGCTTTGCTTTATCAACCCGGACCTTCGGCCCAGTACCGTAAAGACAGTGGAAGCCCAGCTCGGGTCTTCGGTCGACATGAACTGCGAAGCATTTGGTCGAGAACCGATCAAATATGTGTGGTTCATGGGAAATGTAGTTGCCGATTGGATATCAAGTGGAAAGGGTGTTCGTGGCCCTCAGCTGCACATCGGACACGTTGGCCGAGAACACGTTGGACAGTACACCTGCCAGGTGAAAAACCCCGTGGGCACTCTCAACTACACCTATCGCCTAATCGTGAAAGGTGGGCACACTTTAAATGGCAAACAATTATCAGCTATTCTCTTTCTGGCTCATTTGATTAGAATTTGATTCTCGGCTTACAGAACCGCCGGCTGCGATCCCAAAGATAGTCGGAGAAGTGGAAAATCAGACTCTCATCGCTGGATCGAGCGGAACGTTAACGTGTCGTGTCAAATGCTCTTGCTCAGAACCCATCATTCAGGTAGGCCTCCACCGTAGCTGCATGACACAGTTGGACTTTTAGGTTATACTATTCATGAATAATCTCATTGAGACTGACCATTAGTCTCATGGAGTACATTAAACATTAACTGGGCATATTTTAAAGCTATACCGAAGTGAAAGCTACGAATAGAGCATTGTTCGCCTGCTGAAATTTTTTGAACATCTGGACTTAGTGGCCACTGATTGTCTTTCTTCCAGTCTGTTGGTCATGTCAATTTCTATTACAGTTTTATTGTTGACTGGAGAACGCAAAGCGATGAAAGAGCGAGATGAAAATTTAGAAGAAAAACAATAAGGTCAACTCATCTTAGTTTTCCAGAATGAGAGAAATTCCCCTTTACTTAAGCAGCGTGAGGATCAAACTTATGCAGAGGTTACGTTGAATTCTTCCTTTGAAAAGGGTTTTACGCGTGTTCATAATTTCCCTGAATTTCTAATTGTTGAATTAGATCATCCGGTGCCAAGTTCTGAGGCGTTCCCTCAAAACGGTATTCACAATGTCAGTAAACCTTTGTTAAGAGAACTTCTCATTGTTTCCCTCAAGAACTATCCACTTCCCTGTACTGGAGTCACATGTAGCAAAAGGTACTTACATTGGGAAGTTATTTAAGGAGCCTCACTCTACACTGGCGCTCACCATTGCAGGCACTAGCAGCTGGCCGAGTGGAGCTTAAGTCGTGGACAGCTGCGTCTCGATAATAATAAAAATGTTTAATCTTCCGTCATAAATGAAAAAGACAAATAGAAAAAAAAGGGTTCTGTGTGAACTGAGAACTGAGTCACCTTATAAATGCCTCTAATCCATGGTTTTATTGATTTTTTGAGCGTCTTCCCAGTATTCCATTCCTGAAGTTAACTTAATCTCTACCCTTGCAATTAATTCGCTCGCAGGTATTTCTCGAGGCAGTATTGTGACTTGCTGCCTGTCTTGCGTTTGAGCCTGTACTACAACAAGTATTCAAAATATCCTGTGGTTGAGCAATATTTGGACTCAAAACCACAGTACACTAGCTTTTTGGGGCCTAAATTCTAGATTACAAAGTCCCCTTTAGACTGTGCTATAGGCACCATGACTCGGAAATAAGTGCGCATGTGTGACTTCAAAAATGAAATTCGCAGAGGAGATTTAAGTGGAGAATAAACCACTGCTACTTCAGCTGTTGCAAAGACGGCTGGGTGGATGTCGTGAAATTCGCATTTCGAAAACGTCCACGAACGAAAAGTTCCACCTATCTATCGAACCCTGTAATTAGTGTCTCCGCTCAGAAGGTTGCAAATAGTGTGTTACTAGTGACAAGTTTCATCGCATCACCTTCGTGCACACAGTTAACTCAAACGGACAAGCTCGTTCTTGCTCATTTTTTACGCCTAATAATAGCGATCACCTCAAACATGTTTAATATTAAAGTTAAATCAAAGAAACAGCCCGTTATTTACCTTCTCAATTTTGGACTTGAATTACGGTTAATCCAAAGCTGTTCCGATTTTAATGATAGTTTAACAGTGTCGTAGAACACAAAAGCTTCTGCTGAATCATGCATATAATTTAAATTAATGAACGAAGAAAATTATTCTGTTACCCATATTGTGACAGAGTAACAGGCAGGAATCGATATCTTCTCTTGGGGCTCAAGAGGGCATGGAATTGTACACGACGCGTTCAGTTGCGCTCTCAATAATAGTGCATCAAGTGACATTAAGTAGGGCTTGTATGGGAAGCGGTGTTATGTGCAAAACTGGTTTTCTTGTGCTACACAATTTACGAAAAAAGAGTGAATTTGAAAAAAAAATTATGTTAAGAGACTCGATGTCGAATAAGGATTTGGCTGACTGAAAATAAATGTTTTGGAACTAGAATTGATCACCCCGTGGTAAATATGTATGAAAGGCGTGAGGGACTAAAAAAGGGTCGATAAAAGTTGATTGGAGTTCTTCTTTGTCAGGACTACTTTGGTATACAAAGCCAGGAGGTATTAACTGAAATGTTCGTGTCAATGTGATGGTGGGATGCCCTCGCGTATCACTGAACATCTTGAGCACACAAAATGCCCACTTTTGTCGTCAACATAAAACTGAGTTCAGTATTTAGAATGATATAAGTTTGCAAGAGCGACTTTTCCCTTGTGGAAGCTTCCTGTACATTGTGTTTTTTTCAAGACACCCCTTTATCATTGCCTTAGTGGTTGAAGCGTGTTGACTCGGAAGAAATAGAGGCTTACAAGGAGGCAGGAAAGTCGCTGATGCCCTTGCCCTTCCCCAGACCTGCAGAGGCGAACGAATTCTTCCTGGCTCTGGAGAAGTGGGAAGATGCGCCAGCCTACATGGAGGAAACCATCATGTACCGTCAAAAGTTGACGCCGATGCACGCAGAGGAGGTTACAATTCCAGAACACGATTTTCTTAAGGCACAAACTAATGTTGTGGAGGAGAAAATTTTCGTCTCCATTCTTCGACTCCGGGGTCCGGTCAACAGTGAGCTGCATTCCGGCAAGTATGTGGTCATGACAATGAGTAGAGCCAACCTCAAAGTCATTGACTACGCAGTTGCCTATGTAAATATTGTGCCAAGTAAGTTCAGTGACATTTATGCTAGGCAGGCGTGTTGGGTTTGTTTAAGTGCGAGTATTCAGTTCAGCCACATGGCAAAAGCGAATCTCTTATTAGTCATTTGAATAGTGGTGACGAATTGGAAGGTGGTTCAAGCAATCATTTAAACAAAGTAAACACAATTCACTGCTCATCTGGCCTTAAGACCTGTTAAAATAGCACATTTAGTTTCGTGTTTCAGAAAATTATAAAGCCTTAAATAAAGCTTTATACATTCATGTATTTGAATGAACATATTTTGAAAATCTTTGTCCAGGTTGCAAAACCAATAGCAGACAACTTAAATCTGCCTATCTGGACTTGACTAGGTGTCAACTGATAAACCTTTTTGATTCCAAATTTTTTTTCTATTTTAGGATCGTTCACGTCAACGGTACACAACATCATGGTCTACTGCATTGTTCCAATAGTTCTAATTCTTGCAACTGTCTTCATCTCGCTCTACTGCTTTTTAAGTCGCAGGAACAAGGAAAACCAGCGTCTTGTTCCACGATGCAGTGGCGCCATGTTTACCCCGGTGGTTAGGGGCCACGCCTATCCCGGGGGCAAGAAGGCATACCAACCGATTGTCCGTCAAACCCCCCAGTCATCAGTCCTCTCCAATGGGAACACAATTTCCAACGAGAGCAAAACCTCCTCCAGTTTGCCACCCTACGTGACTCACTCTTCCAGCCTTCAATGGCATGCAACGCCTGTCCACTCGAACTCCATCCACAACTTCCCATCGCACCTCTCCTACCCCCAGTCGCAACTAACTCCTTCTCCGTCTAGTTTTTATAATTACTCAGGTCTACTATCGATGGCAAATCAGCCCACTTACTGGCACCCACGAGCACCTTCGGCTGCTACTGAGACCTCTTTTGACCAGTACTCGGCTATTCTGGGCAACTCATCCTCAGCAATGGGCGGTGCAGCCACAAACCGACGGCCGCCGCCACAAAAAGCACAATTCGTTTTCCAAAATGCCTGATTATTCCAAATTCCCATTTCTTTGCTTTTCACTCTAACTTTACAGGGTAATACTTTGGAACATTCTACTTCAACATCATTTGTACATATACTAAGCCATTGTTTGGTGAGGGGTCGTGGTTATGCCACTTATTAAACATGTCTGTATGAAAGGCTATTTCAACGGCACAAATTTTAGGGTGGTCGTCGACTAAATTGAATGCTTTGTGGTTTTTTATAGCTCCACAATTTAAGCCTCAACATTTTCTACCGATTCACTTAAGCTGACTATGAACACGTCGGTATTGTGGGGATTTTGATGCAAATCCGGATTTTGGGAAGGTGTGACAGAATGTTTCAGTAGGAATTCCTGAGTTTGAGACCACATTGTTAACAACGCAAAGAGTAACAACTGCACCGAGAAAATATCCTTGCCAAATTGTGCTTCCCTTAGTGGAGAAGCAAAAGTTTAATAGAGGGTGGAGGAGGTTAGAAGATTTTTTCCACTATGATTTCGGATTGAAGAAGGATACGGTAATAATAAAGAACAATGATAAATTGTAATTGCAGAGAATTTTCTGATTTTCGACCAGATATCAGACAGGTGCGCCTCAGCGTAAGTTCCTAGGTTTTCCCTTCGAAGGCAGCAACATTTGAAAATCAACAAAGACAATTTCTTCTAGATTACTAGAAAACATTTATTCATGGGTCTTTTCTTTGGTGTGATGATATATTAAACCTGCATCTAAGCTAGGAGAGTAGAACAAAAACGTCCAGAATGAGGGGCAATTGTTATTAAGGACATAATTTCGTTAAAGCAAGTAAATTCAGAGGATTAATGGCAATTAACACGACGTCAAACCAACGTATTATGTTTGATAAGGAGTTTAAGTTGTCTCGTCGAATGACACGGGCGACTTTGACTAGTTTCCTGGGCGTGCACAAATCCCCACTTAATGAGCTTAGTGTGAATCTTTTAATGCTGTCAATCTGCAACTTTGGACAAAGTCAGCAAAATTTTAAAAGATACGCAGAATGGTTGCAGACATACCGAGAACTGAACCGAAACTGGAAGGATTCGAACCCTCCTTTAACAGCGTCTCTTTTTTCTATCGTAAGTAGACAATGATGAAATGTGGTTTGATTTATTATTTCAAGCTTCTTACGTATATTAGACCCCTTTTGTGAGTACATTGCAGATAAAATTATTTTAAATTGTAAGTTCTTGGAACATCATCCGTGATGTAACCGGGTAACTAAAGGTCACTCATGGAGAAAATTTACGTTTGACGCGTCTGAAAATGTAGATAGTGCAGAGACTTGTAAAAACACTTTCGCGGAATCCCTCCTGACTTAAAATAGCACTCACTCACACAGGTAAAGGTTATTTTCGACCCATTAGTGCATCTCGTTTCATAAAAGGCAATTTGGTTCATAAATTACGCAAAGAGAGACAGTCACTCCCACTACCAACGATAACCGTAAGTTTTTATTGCAATTTTTGTAGTGGTGGGTCCACTGTGAATAAGTACCCAGCCAAATTATAGGAGATGGATGAAGGGGTGTAGGGCCTAAAAGTGCACATTTCTTCCTTTTTACATTAGCGGACAGTAGGTTCGAACCCTGGGCAGGCTGTTCTGATGACTACAGCGACAAAGCAATCTAATTTTGTTGAAACCCATAAATTTCCTCTCAATTTTCGAAATGAATTAACGTAGCTTTGCCTCAGCAATTGCATCAACTAAGCCTACTATATTAACAAAGTGTGGTTCCTTATGTAGGATTTTCGCCTACAATCATTCAATGAATTCCTTGAACGGTGCACTACAAAATTTAAACAGCACATATGTCCTCAGCTTCGAGTTCCTGATGCTTTTAAAACTCTGCCAAATTACCACAATTAATTCTAATCCCACTAATATAGGTACAATCACGCCACATTCAATAGGGCAGGCCCGTAGATAAATGTCTTCAATTGACCTCTGCAAAGAAACGCATGTGAAATTTGATCGAACTTAATCACTCGAAAATAACAAACACATACCGCGGAGGCAGCTATATCAAAGCGACCCGTAACCTGATTTATAGAACATCCAAAAAACAGAATCACGTCTTGTTCATTTGCCCGGCGTAAAGTCCTTCATCAATTCGTCAAAAGCCAGCGACTGTCTTGTGTGTTAGCATAGCTGCCGTCAGATGTCGGAAAAGATCGTCCTGGATGGCAAATCAGTCTTGTCAGAATGGTCTGACTAAAAAACTAAGGAAACCAAATTAAGGTCGCCCTTCCAATGGGTTCTCAGTGGTGTAAACTTATATGGTTTTAATTTTTGCCTCTAAGACGCGAGTTTGCTTGTGTCTGAATGCAGAGCAAATCCATGCCGGGAGGTTTGCAACATTAAACTACAAAATGCCAGTTCGTTTGCAAATAGGTTTTTTCTGGTTTATCAAAATGGACTAAGTTCGTGACTAGATTGTTTCAGGATAACATCTCAAAATACCCTTCTAGGCAGTATGGCAGCATCGTTACGCACCTAATAATATAAAAATTTTCCGGTCTTCACAAACGGTATTAAAACAGGTTGGCCATAGGATCTCCTCGTTTTCTATCTCATGAATGTGCCGATTCCTTCCTCGAGGTAATGCTTTCGCTGTGTAGAGTGTTTTACTGAAATCAGAGATGAGATGTCTTAGTTTATTCATCTCAAATTCTGCTCAAAGTAAACGCAGCCCGTCCCCTGTCAAATATCAAATTTGCCTTTTTTGCTTACTGTGTCCATGTTTAGATTATCGCTTACTTCAAGCAATACTCTACCAGGATGTAAAGCCACTGCCACATAGTAAAACTCCAATGCTGCATGTGATTAGCGTGAGGAAATTAGGATCATAAAGTAATGGAAAGATATTTTTCCGTCAATGCCTCAGGTATCTCCCTCGTGACCTACCTTTTAAGATCTCGTTGTCAATCGCGTTGGTTCACACTCTTTAATCCGTCCCTCCAGCCTCCGACACAATGTTCCCCTTTTCGCAGCATTCTGTCAGCCTTGCGGATCCTCAACTCCCCCCTGATTAGCGCGAACGATTATCTTAGATTATCCTCACACCTAGGTCTCGAGGTTAGCTCATCTGTGACTCACACATCTAAGCCAACTACAACACAACGGCACCAACTTGGTTGAGCTCTGAAGTAAATGGTTGTGGTCACGTTCTCTCCGGACTTCTTCCTCATTGCCAATAGTAGGGAAGCGAAATCGGGCCAGATCCAACTCAGTGACCCCGGCGTGGTTCGAGACCACATACCGGGGCCCACAACAATCTTGATCAGCTTATTTCCCGAAATTTTTGGGGTAACGACTCATCATCTATAAGACATCCGCAGTGAATGCGTCTCAAATAAATGCAGTTGATTTGCTTATAATAACCACAGGTTTAATGGCTTTTTTTTAAACATTATATCTGAAATCACCTACCTACGTTGCTCGTGGCAATCTAATAAATTTGTAATCAGATAGCGATAGTTTTCGCAGGGTTCGTTGATCATAAATTTCAAACCAAATATACTTGGCCAATGCCCGTTCCCTGATGACCCCTAGGCTGTATGTCGCAATTCCAATGTTTTTTTTTTTACGTGGCATGCCAGTGTAGTCAAAACCACTCTTTAAACCCCATAATTTAAAAACCGTGACGTGATTGACGTGATTCTGACGTGATTGCATACTTGTGATCGTTTGTCTTCACGCTTGACCTCATTCAGTGTTTATGACTCCCCTTGATCCTCTGTCTGTTTATACTGTACCTTCACCACTCAGGTGTTTCTACATCCCCTGAACCACACTCAACGTGTTCTATATCATTCTCCCGTCTTCCGACAATCGGCTGATAGTCATTTGTCACCAGAAATGCAGTATACACTTCCCAACAGCATCGACACAGTGATTCTGCTACCGGCATGTCCCTTACATTGATTGCAATATAACATTAGTACTTGACTTATGCTGGTCATACACCCTCTTCGTAAGTAATAGTTCCATTCAAGAAATGAATAAAAAAGCAGTAAGGTAGCCCCAAACTCTTATCCTCATGTATTTGCTTCCTGTTTTATCTCGAAGTGGTTAAAATTTGAGAGAAAGAGCAACGTGTGGATGTTCTTACGGTCCACTGGTCTTTGCAGCACGTCGTCCGGTTTTGAGTGCACGTTTGTCAGCACCCCACAATCCCCTTAATTATCAGCTGTTTAAAAGTGGGAACTGCTTTCATTTTGACCTGGCTCGTGGAGGTAGGCCACGCCTTAAGCACTCAGCTGAGGGAGTCTCTTTAGTGAGAAGATGGGAACGAGAATCCGGAAACGGGGTTTCACCTACAGATAGTCACAAAACGGCCCTCCTTCACACGAACGGAAGACGCTAATAATGGCGTAGAGCTCAGGCCGAGTTGTCAGGACGCAGAGACCTGTGCGTACAATACCGATTCATTTCAGAGTACCCGTGCAGTTGTTCGTTAGATAAAAATGAAATGTACTTTTGTAGCAATTACCTCAAGGTCCGAAGTGGATCCCGCCTTCGCATTCTAAGTTAAAATCTACTTCTGATTGCGGTCCACTGATTTACAAGATTTCCAGTTTAATGGTTATCCCGACCACTTTTCTTTGTGAATTTTAGTGTGACTTGTGAGGATCAGTCTGCCCTCCAACATGCTATCAAATTTAGAATCAATACATTAAAGGATTTTTTGGTTCATTATAGAAATGTGACACTCGTGAGTATGTGCGACAGCTTGGAAAACTACTGATTAGTCATGACTTAAGTTAACATATCAATTAAGAAATTAAACTATCATTTCAGTCAATTTTAGACTCAACATTTCAATCCAGTTAAAATGCCAGTCAATCTGGTGTGAATTGAGGTGATTTGGTGTATCGGGTGCTACGGCCGTGGCTAGCTAGCTCTGTTTTAAAGGCTTTTTAAGGCTTGGAGTTTAATTTTGATCACAACGCAGGTTGGAACTACCTGAAGTGAATAAAGTTTTAAAAAAATTAAAAGTCACCTAGAATTTTAGAAGGTGTGCTAAACCTAGTGGATGCTCAACACCTATTTGTTATGATTGTGAATATATAACCTGACCTTTCGAAGTTGTCAATAATTATACATGGGAACGTAATAATTCATGAAACGTAAATTTGAGTGCTCTAATTATCACAGTCCTCCCTGTCAGTAAATAAAAGTAGTAAATAAGCAAAAAAGGGTGATCACCAACACCTTACATAAGAAACAGAGGATGCATTTGCTACTTGTGGGATTGCACACGAACCTACTCCTCACAAGTTATTTTAGGATACTTGGCTGCATAATTGAATATAATTGGTTCAGTTTTCCGCACTCCAAAGATAGCGTCTTTTACCTATTCTTTGTTCTGCACAGACACAGAATTTCAGCCAAGTATTCATTTGCAAAGTGTTACGTTTTGCCTGTAATCAGGTAATAGATACCCCAGGTCCCTTGTTTGACCCTAGATCTCCCCTTCCCAAGCTGATGCAAGACAAGACAGGACCTAATGCAAAGACCTTTACAGGTCTCAACCAAAGTCCGAGATATCTGTCTGAATGTGCCTACTGATATAAGTCAAAGTTGACTTTATCTTGATGTATCAAGGCCGATTCACACAGATGAGCTGTCAGTAGGTTGCCGTGGGTGACTCACCCACTGAAGTGGCGTGATTAGGGGAATTGTGCATACAACGACGAAATCCTAACCCGCTATGAGCCGTCCTGGGAAATGCTGGATCCCCAACACAAAGATCTCCCCGGATCGTCCCGATTTCATTCCAAGTGTCTTAAATCGTGTTGTCCAACGCCTTTGAACACACGAAAAGATGACGGTAGATTTGGAAGATGGGGATATTTTATCTTTCTCCTGTACGCAAGATGCAATACAAGTTGCAAAGTTTTGCTCCAATTATTCATAAGGTCTTAGCTTCCTAGGAACCACATCCCAACGTCATGGCCTAAATTTTCAAAGCTTAAACTCCAAAACTGCCTGGTGTATCATTGCGATAAAATACCGTTAAAAGTGTAAGACTTGATATCGCGAATCATCATTAACCGTGGTACTCACTGTAGCCATATGAATTTATAAGTCATAAGCACGTAGTCGTTCACAGTGTCTTAAGTTGATGATAATATGAAGATTGGTGTAAATGAAGTGAGTTGCGTCTGAGAATTGATCGATACCTTGCAGTCAAGGTAGCCCACTAAAAGTGGTACTCGGAAACATCGGTTATTTTAAGGCACTTTTCCAGTCACTGCGGCAGTGGAATCTGGGGTTGTAAAAAGATAATTATTATCATCATGAAAATGTCTATAACGGAAGAGAAACGCTTTGAATGGTGGCTTCTTGGTTGCATACTGAAATGTCAGCAAATCTATTCTCCACCGGGATTTTTTACTGTCGTGTAGCACCCTTAAATTTAACAAGCACGATAAAAATACAACACCGGCCTTCGAAGAAGGACGATACTATCACCCATTCAATTATAGAGAAGAAAAGATCTAATGAAACGGCTAATAGACTTTAAGGTTTGCTATATTGTGTGAAGCATCATCAACCTCTTTAACATAATAAATTTATTTATTGCTTCACTGGATCCTCTATCCAAACGTCTTCAGATAAACAAGAACACTGTGCTGGCACTAAAAGGCAAAAAGGCTTTCAGAAATAGCTGGCTGAATTACACCCGCCACACAAACGTACTGACCGCGCCTCAGCCCGTCATAGACACGGGTACACGGTTTCACTCCTTGTGATTTCACAAGCCCAGAACACATAACCAACTAGAGCAGTTACCAACGCTTCACACAAATCCCTGAACCGTAATACCATCAGCGGTGGTCATCACATCATTGTAGTTGCTTTTGCATCTTTAATTGGGAGATTGTGGGTACACGGACAACCCGTTCCTAGGCCGGATTTTATACAAATTACTTTAATAATGAACACCAGCACGCGTTTTAGAACGGGTCAGTACTTGAAGAAGAGTCATTTCATTCCTATTTGATGTAGACGATGCTGGATTCATTGTTATCTTTCACCGCCTGCTATTTCGCTTACAAGATGAGGGGAAGTGGACCAGTTTCCGTAGTTGCAGTTCCGTCTTTATCAGTAACGATAGACAAGGCCAGCAGGAATGCAGTTTCCGGTCATCTGTATTGGGTGAGGTCATGACTCATGGCTGTCAATCACTGGCCGCCTAAATAGCCCTCTGTTATTTTAATCCCAAAATTATTTGTGCTATTTCATTTCTTAAACATTTGACAGAGACAAAAAAATTATTAAGAGGCTAGTGGGGGGCATCATATCCTTCTCATTGAACTTGACTACGCATATCTTTGAAAAACCACTCTCCGAATGTTTGAAAATATTTACACTGCTGACCACTTGGACTGTTTTCGTCGCCTTGTGAAAAGTCAACGAGATTACTTTGTAAGATTCTACAAAGCCGTTTCATTTCCTACGTCTTGTCAAACAACCATCTTGACTACCATTGTTTGGACCAATTTACCCCTTCTGATTTTTGCCGTTTGATCAAAGTTGTACAGCCAGCCACAGACCAGGCAGTGCCTCTTCCTGTGTTAGGTGAAGCGGCCGGGGAGGTGTCACCTGGTAGTGTTGCTTGTACAGGTGCAGCACCTCTGGGGTCCATGTGGCCGAGGCCCAAATTGCTCACCCATCAGTTGTAACTCGACAGCGCCACGTCGTCCTGTCGTGCAAACATGTGAGAATTCTGTGCTTGCATTTCCCTTTGACAGGCTCTCGTCAATCTTGTCATCGCCCTCTGTGAAGCTTTTGTACCAATCATAAATTTTTGCTTCGAATGAAGAAAATCAGGAAAAAAAGCGCATGGACAAATGACGCTATTGGTATATTGGTGGAAACAAAAGTTGATGGTTGAACATGCCATTTACACCAGCGGACACGACCCAAATAGTGCCATTACGGTCTACATCAAAGGGATTTTGAAGACTTTCGGCGAATTGTGGGATCATCATGGTATTTCTCTACTCGCAAAGTACCCGTCCAAAGGTAACCTAAGGTTTGGATGTCAGAATCGCTAGGCAAGGGTGCCAAAAGATCACGGCCTAACTGCGACAGTTCGATGTTTAAACCCTGTTAAACGTGCGATTAGGCATCCTCGAAGCACATGTTAGCACCCTACTGCGGGCCTACTCTGGTCTTTTCCTGTCTAGTGTCTGCCACACCTCAACCCACAACACTGATCCGAGGCCAATAGATGGACAACATGACTGAGTACCGAGATTCGTGGCCAGTGAAGATAGTGCAGTGGCCGTAAGTCTTTAATTCCACACTTTCCCCTTATGCTTCAGATGCCGTTTCTCCATGCACTGTTTTTCGTTAGCAGTAAACGTTTTATTTGACCGAGGTGTAAGCCTCAAAATCCACCCACGTGTAACCCCACAGTCAAAGTCAGGCTGCGTCGTTTACTCCTAACAGTTTATTTTTGCGACCGCAAAATTAGCAGCTTTTAACTGAGACCATGAATGATTCATTAGGTAATGCCAAACCAAATATAAATTACAGTTGTTTAATTCACTTTGACTGACTGTAATCGTGAGTATCTGGTTACTGATTTAATACTCAATGGATGTTTGGCCAAACTACTATTTATCCCATAATTGCATGGACATCTGTCAGCTATGCACCAGTCCGCCTGAAGCAATAATTACAAGTAACAACACATGCTCTGCCATGTGTGAAGTTGAAGAACCGCTTCCGGAGCTTGTCAATCATGTAGACAGCAGAACAGAGAATTATTGGCCATTTCTTGTCCTGGCTCCCTCTCTCTCTCCTCCACTCATATGCACGAAGATGGACAGTTAGAGGAGGAAATGCTGTTTGTCTTCAGTCAGACTAAAGTTTACGAACGGTTACTGGTGGGGAGGAAAGAGGGTTATGTAAATGCCGATTTATAATTGAAACGATTTCTGAAGCAAAAGATATTTATGTGCAGTGCCACTTGAGGTTGAGAACTTCAAATGCTGGTCGATAAAATAAAATGAATAGTGTCAATATTGTGCCATTAAATCCTCGTGACTAAAGACTTCGTAAATTATATAAATTGGATGAAGTACTTGGGTTACTGTGTTATGTAAAAACATTAGAACGTGTCTAAAGTGATAACCAAGTCAGCAGTCCCAAAGTGGAATAAAGGAAACTAGAAATGCAAAGAGTACGAAGGGTGAGTGCAACCAGAAGAACAAGAAGTTTAAAATTAGTCGGTTTCTACATGTCTAACACCTTTCAATGACAGGGCATGGAGAGAGCCTTAATTTTAACAACCAGAAGAGCATAAGAACAATCATCGCCATTATGGCCTGCCTACACTTCTAGGTAGCCCAAATCGGTGTGTTTGTGTTAGAAAGCAGTTGCCAATTGTGAATTGACTAATGAAGTGTTAAGATGGCAGTTCACTCCCATTATCGATTTTTTTCTGAAATTTGCCAGTTGCATGACATGTCACTCTGAAGTTGTGGGTGCAGGTGAGTTACAGAAAACGTAGCAGCAGCAACCCTTGCGCATGCAAATGAATTGATTGCATGTACAGCAGCTCCGGTGTACTTTCTATAGATTCGCCTGAGTTTTCCAAATGTGAATTGAGCATCAAAGATGAGGGCAGGTCAGACACCCCTCAGACCCTCGTGACTGTAGTGTTCGGAGGTCTCTAACGGGCACAATCCGAGACAAACCATGAGATAAGGCAGTCGAGCTGAATGTTTGGCTCCAAAAAGGCAGTCAGCGAATCACAGGCAACCAGTGCGTTTTCGGCATTAGGAACCTTGATTTCCCGCCATTGGAATGAATGCAGCACTGTTGAGGTGATAGATCGCATGTGAACATGCAGTTCGCAGGAGACAGTGGCTCGTGAGAACTAAGCAACTGAGAGCGTTCACAAGTAGGTTGTTGGTGTGAGATAAATCATGTGATGTGTGAGGTGGGATTGTGGAGGCAATAGCGATTGTTGGTCACAGCGATGCAGTGATGCGCTTACCAAAGTCGTGCACGTCGAACAATGGTAGGGCAATCGGTGAAAATTCAAGGTTACCAGGATAAATGCCAAATGAATAAGTGATAGTCATATTCCTGCTTGATGACACAAGCCCGTACACTGTAAACTGAGTCATGGGAATTCAGGGAAATGAGGTGGACTTGGGAGAAAAAATGGTGCACCGTATTGTCTTCAGGGCTAGGCTAAATTTTTGACAGAAATCTCCAATTCACAATTCTGTGGTTGACTTAATGTGCTCCAGCAAGTGATCTCTGGGCATTTAAAAAAAATGTGCCTCTGGAAAAAACCCAAGATTCGGCAAACAGGTAAAATAGCATTTTTCCAACATAACAATTTTATAGAAAAACCGAAAATTTATTGCCACCCGATACAGTCGGTTATTATGTGCAGACATTGTTGGGGAAGTAAGTGAATGACTAATAATGTGTATTTTTGGATGTTTATTTAAGTTGCAGTTTTAGAGTTAGTAGAAACAAATAAGGTTCTCAATTTATGCAAAATACGTTGCAAAATATTTATTGACACACCTGCTAGTGTAGGCGACGGTTGTGTTATACTCTTAAGGCTTTTTTAAAACTATGTAACTCTTAAAATAGGAACTGTTGTCTTAAGCAAAGTGAAGGATTGACAACAATGAGGTTAACTAACACAAGTTAAAACATTTGTCATGCCATTTCCGCATAATCCATTGTTTTACTATACTAGCATTTCTGGAACACCATTCAAAAAGCTCGATAGCGGTAAGGGCTCTACATATTGTAAGATTCTATATTTACATATTTTCGTAAAACTCTCGCTAATGCAGGTGTTATTTATACAAATGCACATTCCCACTAGGTCCCAACCACTGCGTCCGGTCTATAACCGGCCAGATGAGTCGTTGATTTGAAACCATCGTGCACGGTGTGTTATTGCCACTCCGAAAGATGTTCACGATTTAGCCAAATTTGCGTACACTTGAATGCCAGGTAAGTTAGTAAATATTGCCTGAGGTAACTCCTTCATACAGGAAGATGGTATGTCTGCTTGTCTTTTATATCGGCGTATATTCATGGCTCTAGGATTTCTCAGCACCAAACTTCGTTCGCACGCAATGGAAATGTCAATCTCTATCCAGCTGTCCATATATCAATCGAAAATTTCGTGAATGTATATGCGAATTTTTTGCAAGACACACGCACTACGTTTGTAGGGATTGGTTTGGTGTCATAATTTTACGCCCTCTTTACCTGGCACAATTCACGTTCAAACTGAAACATCAGATTATGAAGCAATTTTAGCATAAAATATGCCATCTAATTGTGTGTGTGTGCTGAGGTGAATATATTTAAGTACAAGTGAATTTACTTTGAAAGATACCTTATGCTGTTGAATAGACGTAAAATTCGATTATCTGCCACAACATCGAATTCCACCAAGCATAGCCGTTTGTCTTCATTAAAAAATGACAATAATCTGAAATTATGACTTCATTGTTTGAGTTTAAATGAATTTGAATACCTCAATGTGGTATAGGTTGAGATTGGTGCAGGAGGCAGTGCTTGGTAGAAAATTTCTGAAGGAAGTCACTTCCCTGGTAAATGCACCAAAGCATACTGGGAATTGAATTGGTTAGACAATTATCCAGCACTGCTAACCCCATCACTGTGAGGCTCATTTATTGGCTACCTTGGCGGTTTGGTTTCTAGTCCGATAATAAAATAATTTGTCTTTACCGCAAAAGTGTTAAATTGTATTCTTCTTCGAATTATTTAAGCAACATACATTAGGTGTTTGACTTAATTTCTATTGATTTTCAACAGATCTGCTTAATTAAAAAAGTAAAGAACAACGAACTTAATCTTGGAAATATTGTGACCTCAGGCAACGTCCGAATGCCGTCCCGAAAGAAACCCGTAGGCTTCGGGACAATTAAGTAATCGATGACGAATTCACGCACATCGTCCAGCGTTTGTAACTGCTTATTCACTAAGGCGGGCTGCTGCATTGACCAGAACAAATGACAATTGGAAGGGGATCCAACTCTGGCGAATATGCCGCGTGTGGCACAACTTTCCATCCCAGGTTCAAGAGGGTCTCCTGAGTCGCGCGTGCAACGTGAGGTGGCCATGCAGCAGCAGTATGAATTGCCTTCTTCCTTGCGCAGTAATTGGCCTTTCCTGATCCCTGGCCTCTTTGCTCAGTTTTTTCAATTGTCGGCTTTGGCGTTCCACATTCACCGTCTGACGACCAGTTTTCAGGAGTTCATAATAAAGTACACTCTTCATGTTCCAGCAGATGAATAGGAGAACGGTCTTCAAGTTGATGTTTTGTTTTGGCGTCCATGAACTTGTTACAATTGTCCATAAGAAGTTCATTCACTGCTTGCTGTCGGTGGGCAAGCAATGAAAAGCGTGTTTTCATACGTTGACCTTGGTTGTGCTCGGTCAACACATGTGGGGCGATCCAACTTCCAAGTTTTTGAAATTTTCTAATTTGGTACAAACACTTGGAAATAGTCGTTTGTGTGACTCCTAACTGAGCTGCATGTTCCTGTTGCGTTTGCGTTGAGTCTTCATTCAGTAGATCTTGCAATTACGCACCTTCAAACTTTTGAGGCTGTTTTCCGGGGTGCAGCTGGTAACTAAATCGAGATCGCCAATTCTGAAGCGTAGGTACAAATAATTACAAGTTTCATAGGACACATCATTGGCACTAAGAGCTCTACAAATCTACAAGAAAGCGTAACTGCAAGCCAAAATATATGCGCATCTCATTGCCGATTAGGTCTTTCTCACCACCAGATTTTATTTGCATGCGTATTATCAAATGCTGCATGTATAGTTCGTAAAGGCATTTATAAGTTCACTGTCACATTCCTGCAATATTTTCACGGGAAGACCGATGTTTGTGGACACCTTATTAGGCACACCAAAGTGCTGTCATCACAAGAGCTAACTTACATTGTAGGACTTTTGATTTAGAACCAAAAAAATATTACAGAGGACCTATTACGATATAAGACCGCCTAGAAGTAAAAGTCTGCTTTAGAAATTATGCTGAGTCCAAAACCGTAGACACGTTAAATCGTTTCAAATCTAGTCTTAGTATTAGATATCATAAATGTACATAAAAACAGTTGCAGTCATGTTTTTCTATCCAGAAGCACCATGATAAGGCAAAGCAAAGGGTTTTAGAGGTATCAAATACAGTTAGAAGAGGTTATAAATTGGATTTCTATGGAAAGATGCGTGAAATAGCGGCACCATTGTATTTAACAAGGTCCAGAAGATGACAGAAAGCAATAATCTTACAAGAGAGTTACATGATTACAGAAACAGCGTTTTGTGATTGGCGAAAAGAGGGGGAAAGTTGGCGATTTTATCAATTAGAGGTAAAGGCTTTTACAAAAACACACACACACACAAATTCGCACAATTTGATCTAAGTACAGCATTGTGTAAAATAAAAAGGGGATTCTTGGAGATAGATAAAATTGATTTGAAGAGCTTTGAAATTATTAGCAAGATGAGACGGAAACTTGGCGTGGTTGCTAGAGTAACGGACAAGATGAGCCTAATTTAGTGCTAAAATTTGGCTACTTCAATAAGTGAAACATTTAATGCAAGTGTGGACAGCATCCCATTTGTTAGAAGAATTCAATACTTTTTTTTACTTTGAAAGTCTAATAAGTTGTCCATGGCAGCATAGATTCTCATTTCTGTATCGCATTTTCAATTTACTTGCCCTTAAAGCAAACCAATAAGTCTGTGGATTCAGTTAATGAAGCTTTGATGTGAACTTACAGAATTTTAAAAAAGAAATAAAATAACATGAACAAAAGAAGTGCTCAAGAAGCTAGTATTATTGGAAGTAGACAGAATAAACGGGTTTTCAAAATGATACATTGACTAAAGTAGCATTGCAATATACAATGACATTAATATCCGACTACTCTGCAAGGTGCTTTTTCTACTCCAGATTTCTTATTATGTCATTAGGTAATACTTTTATTACTCAATGCACTGATAAATAGAAGCTAGTCCACAATCACATCAGTACTTGAATGCGAGTTTGGACTAATTCAAAACGTTTACTACACCAATTCATGTACCAACCATTATTTTTAAATACTTCACAACAAATTTTTTTAGCAGCCAGTAAAAGCGATTTGTTGTAAATAATAATTGATTTTGTAAAGGCTAAAAGCTTTTCAAAAATTATATTGCTGATGATTCCTTAGCTCGCGGTGGCGCGACTTTTGCTTTATGTCTATTGGAGGCGATCTTGCATTGAGCTCTGAACATGCTCATGAAACGGCTTGTTGTATGTAATTCGCATTTGTCGGCTAAATTCCCATTTGAGTCGAAGGGTCTGGTGGTGCTTACAGGAAACTCCCATCCAGATCTCGTTAAGCGGATATGCAATTATTTAAATGTTAGTCCCTGCAAATCTGTGACTTCTACGCATTCCAATAAGGAAATTAAAGTCGAGATTAATGAAACCGTGAGAGGTAGTTCAAATTGCAGGTTTCTTTTACAACTATTTGAAGGTCACGATGTATATCTCATACAGACTGGAACAACAAAGGTGAATGATGAAATAATGGAAATGCTGATATTGGCATTTGCGTGCAGGGCTGCGTGCGCTAGGCGGGTTATCATTGTTATGCCTTATCTTCCGTACTGCATGCAGAATAAAATGCGCAAGCGAGGCTCAATCACATGCAAGCTCATCGCACAGCTGATCTGCTCAACTGGCATCGATCATGTTATCACAATAGATTTACACTCAAAGGAGATTCAAGTGAGTTTTAAAATAAGGGTGTCGTGTTTTCAAGTGTCGGGATATATTTGCCTTTAAACCTGCCGTAATTAAATTGTAGGGTTTCTTTGATGTTCCTGTGGATAATCTTCGTGCTTCGCCTTTCCTTATAAGCTACTTAACGGAGACTATTCCAGATCATCGCAACTGCGTAATAGTTGCCAAAGATCCAAAAAGTGTTGCTAGGGCTACAAGTTATGCCGAACGTCTTCGCGTTTCCTTGGCCGTTATTCATGGGGTTGACCGCGAAGACACAGAACAGGCTGATGGTCGTACGTCTCCTCCACCTATGGAGAAAGAAATCAAGTTCGTACCTTTCTTTCGATAATCGTTTTCATGCAAGCTTTTTTTCAAGAACCTGCCTTTATGATTTTGCTTGAATTTTGTGGACAGTTCTTTTATGTGCTTTAAAGTTATTAAACATTTCCACGAAAATACACTTTTGGCTAGTAAGGTAACAGCAACTAACAGCATTCATAATCTACCATACTTCTTCGCCAAAACACTAATGGGGAAGTTTACTTAGCCTTCAAGTATTTAAGTGGGAAACGTGCTTTAATTTAAATCGATGCTTCCCTTCTCCCAGGGAATGGGTTTCGAATGAAGTAAAGGATGGCTTCTTGTCACAAGACGGAGAAATTTTGCGGAGGTCAAATTTAGAGATTCACAAGTAGGTTTCAGCATTTCCTTCTCCGGAAGTGTGAAGTCCGGCAAACACTCAGATGTCATGCTTTCTATTTACGCAAAATTTAGGAAAGTCCAGTCTTCATTTAATGCCCTAAAACCAGTTTGGTGAATTTGAGCATTTTGAATACTTTAGAATATTGACTAGTTTGGATATCTCTGTCTCAAAATGTGACTAATTCATGCGTTAGTCACGCGATAAAAGATGTGCATTCTCTAACGTTTAAAAATGATTGAGACAAAATCTAAAATTTGCTGACTAGTGTTATCATTGGAAACCTGCGAAGATTTTCTACACCCCCATCACGATGTGATACAAGTAACGCCGTTTCACACCTTGAAACATGTCGGTGATATATCAGAGAACTCTCTAATTTTGTGTTTTCGTTTGTCTTCTCTTATTCGCCCTTGAATTAACGAAACGATTTGTGTGCAAGTACAAATAAATCTTAACAACGTCTGACTTTCCGTCTCTAGGCCTTGGATTTTCATTTGTAAAATTTGTAGTATTTTGCAACTGGCATGCAAGCTTTATTCGCAAGCCCTTTATTCAAACCACTTCGCACAGTCACAATTTTCGACTGCACATTTGCATTTAACTTATTACGTGAAAATCGTTTCATGTTTCGTAGAGAATCGGAGGATTGTCAAACCGACGCACTTTCATCGAATAAGCCCGCCCTGTCTCATCGTGTAAGAACCTCCGAATCGTCCAATTCGAGGTAATTGCTTAAAGTTTGTTAGACTTCTTAGGTAATCGTAACCCACGTTGTAGTACACTTGCGATATTAGTGTGTGTTGTTGCCAGCTGACATCCACGCACCGGTATGCTATTATGCAGTAATTTGGATTATTTGATTATTTGTCGCTGTAAATGCACAAATAAATAGTCTTAATGTCCATACTAACACAACTCCATTCGTAGACCTGAATAACTTAAAGCCCAGCAAGTGGACAGACTTCTTGATGTTGCCACAGCTTCAACAGAACTCCATCGATCTTTATGAAACTTTGCAAACCTGATCAGCTTTTGATCCAGGTCTCAAAAAAAGCTAGATTAGAATTGAATAATCCAGTGTATCAGGAATGTGAACATTTGACCTTATTAATCTCTGCTTATAACGCAAAACCGATTCTAGGTCGAAGGCGTGTTTTCTTAATGCACGGCTGCCAATTTTTGTCTTAAAATTTCTTATGAAGTCTTATTAGACTTTTCGCAAACGTACTTAACCAAGGCAAATAAAATGTGGCTTCAATTTGATTCCAGTTCCAGGTCAAATTGTTCTCAATCACAATTGGTACGATTTCTTGCCCCAAAATGGGGCACAGACATTTGAATTCCGGTCATGTTGGGTTTGCAGTTTGTTTCTGTTGTGTTTTTTTGTCTGTTGAAACGTCACCAATAAAGCACAGGTAGTAATTGACTCAGGGTTTTTTAAACACCGTACTGAATTCTTGCACTCCTTACTCGAGGTGTCCGTTGTCTGACTACTTACGACTCGGGTTTAATTTCGCCTAGTGGTCTAGAGCCGGAGCCCCTGACCTCCCCGTTTGTGCACAACGCGTGGGGTTTCCTGCCTGCCCTGCAAGAAAAGGAGAAGCCGCCCCTTAGCCTAGTTGGCAACGTGAACGGCAAAATCGCCATAATTGTGGACGACATAGTCGACGAAGTGGATGACTACGTCACCGCCGCGGAGCTCCTTCATTCGCGAGGCGCCTACAAGGCAAGTTGCCCTTATCCTTCGAGCATTGTCGTTGTTGTTGCTGTTAGACCTTAGTGCAGCTAACCCTACCCTACCCACGCTCTGGAAGGAATTATAGAACTCGTGCAATTGCCCAAATCCCTGTTTAGCCTCTATCCGGCACTACTTTGTTAGACCTAGTTTAAACTCTTTTGCAAGCGTAATTTGCATTCGTCCATCACAGTCCTACATGACCACCGCGGAAGGCCATTTGCTGATGGCGGTTGGATTTGACTTTTCAAAGGTGGCTAGGTTGAAGGTTTCAGGGATCACCTGTACGCTTGACATCAGTGATTCGTTTTGGACAAGGCCTTGGCTTATCGCATGTGTTGATTGCGACAGGTTTCTTGCACTGTCCTGGTTCATGTTTGCCTACGTTGGAAGTGGCCTCACAGTCTGCCTTGAAGTAAAGTGGCTCAGGGCACTTTTCCACTAGCTGCGACTTTTTCCTTCTTTGATTCGAGAACCACACAAAGCCTCCGGCGTTTTACACCTCACTGGTACGTCCTGAACCGGGTTTTTCAGAGTATGTTCCAAACTATCTAATAGATGTGTCGTTGGTCATCGGACAAGAAATATGCTCCGCAAATTCACCTCGGTTAATGGCTTTGTTTAGCCATGTGTGCATGTTCCAGGGCTCAGGTTCTCTGTGTTTCATTCTAATGGTATTTTCTTGATTCCGGCTGTCTCCGTCCCATCAACTACGTCTTGGTTAGTTCGTAATGTCCGAGTTTCGTGATTCTACTGATTTGTTTTCAGTATCTGTGCTGTTCCCCTTTTTGTTCGTGTGTGTCTAACTTACGAGGCATTGGATTGGGGGCAGAAGGTTAACAATGACGTACCTTTGGTTTATTGCAAAGCAGATGTAGCAAGTCACTCTCTCCGAAACATAGTATTGAGTTGTGAATCGCGTTGATTCTCGCTCGTTAATCTGGTCGCTCCATTCTCCGACCCCCCCCCCCTTTTGACGTCAGGCCGGCGGGACCGCAACGGACACGTCATAGGCACGAACGCGCGTCCGGGCTTATCACCAGGCCTGATAACACGCTAGCAGATTTGTGACTCACGCTGTTTCACACTTTTGAGCTCTAAATACACACACACGCAATCGGAAAAAATCGATGACGATGTGGTCGAGCTCTCGATTAAACGGCTGCCTCCCTTTCCCTGTTGAGTATTGTGTTCCAACAGAGCAAATCCTCCTTAAGTTTAACTCTAAAAGCGGCCCCCGGTGTTTAATGTGAATTTTGACCTATTCTCATGTTGCTCAGCTGCATTTCCTGATCAAGTCAACGAATACAGTTGGGACTGATGCAGACAAATTCGAGTCGCTAGCCCTCGCTATCGTGACACTCCTAGTTAACTTTGGCAGCACTTTTCACCTGCTTGGTTCCACGGCTTGGCTCTCAAAAAAGCCCTTGAAATATCCTTTGGTTCATTAATGCAAGAGTTCCTTTGTGGACTGTGACCACTACTTATTTTGGCGTCTCCGAGAGCACCATTTTGGCACTGAGTGGAGAGGAGGAATTTCTAAGTTTAGAAAAGTTGGAAAACCCGTCTCTCTTACAAATTGAACTCCCTACCAGTCCGAGTGGTTTGGTTGGTGTTTTCGTAAACAAAAGAAGTGTGTGTGTGTGTGTAAACACGTTGGTTTTTGTGGTTTTCGACTGTTCCTATCAAATCATTGCAATCAGATTCACTCGATGGATGGTCTGACCGCGATTGACCGCGTCGTCGGCTAAGCTTTGCCTCCGCGATCCGCGCCTTCACCAACCGGCTTTTAATGTTGCTCTTTTTTCAGTTGCATAGCTCTCCTCGCGTTCCAGGCCTTGTCAAATCAGCGTTGTGAGGCAATTAGGGCGTCATTCTATGCATTCAAATGCCTGTCCGAGTCCCACCTTACTTGTAACCTTATTTCACTTGTGCAGTTTCTATTCAAAAGACGTAGCTTCTGCGTTCATGTAAGGGATAGAGCTAAAGCACTTTCATTTAATCGATTAAAAAAATATTAGTGTATTCATAATGATTGCATGTCTCTTCCAAAATCCACAAAAAACCGGTCCACAGTTCCAGAAGTTGTGCTTTTTTACGTGCAAACCCAGTCAGGTCCCCGACAAAACGTATGTATATCGTCTAACATGCCTTGTAATCTAGCCTGTTTAAGGTAGCAGAGCCGCAAACTGAAGCGTCATCCTTTTTCTGACTCTTCACCTTTGATCATTCACGCAGCTACAAGTTAATTTACAAGTTGTAAGTACACGAGAAATAAGTGATCTTTGTTTTGCTGAAAGTGGCGGTGAAAGAAGCTGCGCTTTTTAACAGTCAGCTTGTGAAAGATTGTAGCACAGTGCAGTAATCCATTTACTAAGACATTTTCACTTTTCGCAGTCCTCCTTAATCCTTGTGCCATTAAGGCATCTGCTGGTGTTTTTTATCCGATTCGGCGGTAGTCCTTCATGGCTTCACTTAGCACCGCCGCTAGTTAGTGCAAATGGCTGCTGATTTTTATGCTAAAACACAAATGTTAGGCATAAACTCGGACAAGTTAGCTGGCAGAGGCTAGTCGAGCCAGTCGTTTACTGCCTTCCGCTCAAAACTCTCTCAGCTGTATCGAAATTAACCGAAGTACTTAGAATCACATTCGATTTAATTGACGTCCATTTAAAATAGGCCCCGGCATTTGCTCGTGGAATCAAAAGAACCTCATTGTTGTTGTTGCTGCGTAGTTCACTAAAAAGACAGGCAATTTGTGTCTAGTCCTTGAAATGGCAATTGCGTTCGGTTTCCTTCGGACCGGTTTTACTGAGGCCCTCGATTCTGGTGCAGCCCTGACGCTCAGTGGCTTTCGCGTGCGTCACGTTGATTACTTTTGACTAGCGAATCTGTTGGCTTATCTTTCTCCGCTGCTGCCAATACAAATTTAGCGCTGCCTTTTTGCTCCTGCCGCACTACACTTCAATTTGGGCTCACGTAATAGCTGTCATAGCAACAATGATATGTTGGACCCAACTGTAACCTAATTTTTATTACCCTTAACTCAATTAGTCGTTACCTTGTAAAAAGTGTTTTCTGCTGCAGGTTTAAATGCCTTGCCTTTGGTTCACCCTCAATGCCATGTGAATTATGGGCTATTTATGCACTATTAATTATTCTGGCTGCTTCTATTAAAGGGATATTCATATTTGTAATTAAATTCCTGTTAATTATCTTCACGCCATTTCAAAAGCAAGTGTATGCTTTAATTCAATGCTTTTTCTTGTAAAATTATGTTAAGCGTAGCCCCATAATGTATAGTCTTAACTCATCACCGTGAAGTGGGTCCTACCACCGCATTTTTAGCAAATTTCAGCTTCTTCATGCACCTTGGTTTACCCTAGAGACGGTGAGCTCACGACAACGCTCGACCAGGTTTTATCCGAGGACCTCTGCTCGTCCACCTAGAAACAAGTTGTTCGCGTGGTGTTGTCCTTAATTGTCGTTATACCCTAGGTTGTCACAGTTGGTCGTAGGAGCGTTGCAGCATTCTGTAGTGCTGCGTCGACTGACTGTCACAAGCGTGGCTCGTAATTGGCAGGAGGTTGTCGTAAGACTGAAGAAAAAGAACGTGGCTTTGTTTCTTGCCCAGATAAGCTAATCAGCAATCTGGCAGTTTTCTGATATGGATCTTTGCTTATGGTCATTCGCTTGCGCCCCGGAGTAGTTATTTTGGTTTTAAACATCCACGAGATCAGTAAAAAGCCACGCCAATTTGTTTTAAAGGCAGATCTACTAAAACTATTTAAAATGGTGACATTAAAAAAGGAGGTACAGTTTTTATTTTAAAATTCATGAAACGGCAAACCACCCTAATCATTTTACCAAAAAGTTGACGATCAGTAAATAAACCGCGTGACAATCATCCTCAACGTGGTCCCGATGTTTGCTTAAGTGCTCCGCAGGCGCCGTAAAATTTTTCAAAGGATGTCAGGTAGAATGCGATTTCCTAATTTTGGAGAAACTCTTGGTGCGTAAACACAGCCCGTCCAGTTAATTGCTCACCGCCTAACCTACTGTGTTTTTAAGTTCCATTGCATTGTAAAAATCACATTCAATGGTGTATTTGTAGCAAATTAAAAGCAAGGAAGCATTTGAACCTGTGGGCAATAGGCCTGAACTACTGGGAAGTAATCTTTGTATTACCAAAGCATGGGTATTTTTGGTTTGCACCAGTATCGTCTCTACTTTTGACTTTTGCTTCCGTTTCGTTAATTAAAACACGTGTCATTTCTCACCACTTTTAATGCTCCAAAATACTCGAGTGTGTTGTTTGGGGAAATGATGCAGGCGTACTTTCCACAGTGCTAATTGAATCCAGTTGTTGTATACTGGAATGTCGTATTGTTCCTTTTTCTGAATTTATTCCAAAACCATAGTTCCCAGATGGCCTTAACAATTCTGCAGATTTCAACAACAAATCCCGTGCGAACGAAACCCAGTTTACGAGCGGCGTCAAGACAAGTTAATTTTTTAACTGATTCTTCACTCGAAATGTTGATCCGCCTCTAGCAGGCTCCAAAACTTGTGGATGACTAGTGTAAGCCCTTAATGGCTCACCTTATTCAGTGAGCGTCGCAGCCAGTAAAATTCTGGAATGCCCAAACGGACACACCTTCGTGAATACTTTCTGGTGTTCCCCAGAAAGATCCTCTCACGGTTTATTAGTTTTATTGTCACTTGTTAAAGCTGAGGCCTCGTCCGTTATTTGATCTCGCTTTTAGGTTTCACTTTGCTTTCGGTTTTAAAGTTCTTTCCTGACGTTATTACACGATTAGTTTCTTGTCCCCGAGGCAATTCCGACAATGGTCACATCAAGAGCAACGATTATCCTAGCTGTGCGCCCTGTGCGCTGTCGGTTTGTTAACGTAACATCCAGAGAGTTTCCCGAGAGTCGCTTTTATGTCTGGTGTGTTAGTGTAATCGTTGGCTATCACTTATTACCTTAATACAACGTTTGTTTGTTTGAGAAATATGGCCCAACCTGAGATTTGAACTAATTCCAACTACTCGATTCAAAATGGCTCCTCTTTCGCCAATACTTACGAAACCGGTTTAACCTCTTTCACCTGATGTCTCCACTTATGCTGGCGGGAGTCCCTCTCTACAAACCCGTTGGTTTGAGACAAGCAGCGCCGTATTAGCAACGCTTTTGACCGCAGGAGCACGCACTATTCTTCGTCTGGAAATTGTGCAATACGTCAGAACCCACGCAAATACCATTCGGCAGTCCACGTCTTGGTTATTCATTTCTTCATTTCTCGTCTAAACGGAAACAGCTTAGTCCTTGGTTTTAATCTTTATCCACTTCTAATTGGTGTGTGACTAATTAAGTGGGCTTTTCGGTATGTACGATTTCTTCCATACTGCTATTTTTAACTCGTTTGTTTTCCACTTTGCCGAGTTCTTTCTCAAACAACAACTTCGGAATGTTTTTTTCGCATATAATGACTTGCACTCGGTCTTTTTCAATTCCCTTAAACCCTCTCTTTATGGGTTGACGGTGTGGTGTGCCTGTGTCGATTCCGTCTGTTTATCTTCGCCAGACACGACATCACCAGTCTAGCTGGTGACTGCGGCTTGGCATTGTGCCTTTGAGGCAGCATTCAAGTGCTAATGTAAGCCGGCAGAGTTGACTAGATGATCGACTTGTTTTGCCAATCTCCTAGACCCGACTCGGTACAATTCCTGTGCAGAGCTGAGTTGCATCCTTTTGTTGTGTTTTATTGCGCTGTCATGTGACCGCTTGGGGAATGCATTAGAGTGTGAATCGAGGCACGTGTGCTTAAGTGACACGACGCCGCCACACTCCGATCACCAGTGCACCTAGCCGTGTCATGAATGCTGAAACATTAGCGCCCCGCTTTGTTCATCTCCTAAATGGCTGTTTTGCACCATGTCCTATTTCTACTCTGGTGTCTTTGTCTAGGCTATTGGGATTACAGTTGAAGAATATCGACTTGTGTGCTTCTGTTATCTTTGGTTTATAATCGAGCTTTGTTAATTCTTGTCTTCAAGAAGGTTCGATAACTATCATGCATTTGCAAATGGCTATTTTTGCAATATGAATGATGAATTCCAACTCTGTAGAGCTTACTTTTTTTCGGAACCGACGCTGGGATTTTCTTTTCTACCAAAGACGTCTTTGGTGTGACTGTCCCGGACCCTAAACTTTAACCCATCCACGCACCAACGCAGTTCGGGTTGTCTCACCGTTATGATGACAGAGAAGTATTTTTTTAAATATGCAAGAGCACAATTAAAAAATGCATAAAATTTTAAACTATACTTGCATTTTCTCAGTAAAGAGATTTGCTTCGTTCAACGACTCTAGTGTGATTTTGATTAAGTGCTTTCCTTTATTGTACGAGGAAGAAATAAGTCGGTGGGTGTTGACATGCACATAACGACTTCTAAGTGCATATCAACGGAATCGTATTTAGCAGTGATGGCGATGTTTAGTTGGAACGTGATTACGGATCCCCGTCTGATTCTTTGAGAACAGTTTCACTGCTGACCACTTGAACTGTTTTCGTCGCCTCATGAAAAGTCAACGGGATTATTTTGTACGATTCCACGAAACCGTTTCGTTTCCTACGTCTAGTCAAACAACCACTTTGACAACCATTGTTAGGACCAATTTACCCCTTCTGATTTTTACCGTTTGATCAAAGTTGTGCAGCCAGCCACAGACCAGGCAGTGCCTCTTCCTGTGTTAGGTGAAGAGGTTAGGGAGGTGTCACCTCGGTAGTGTTGCTTGTACAGATGCAACACCTCTGGGGTCCATGTGGCCGAGACCCAAATTGTTCACCCATCAGTTGTAACTCGACAGCGCCACGTCGTCATGTCTCGCAAACAAGTGAGAAGTCTGTGCTTGCATTTCCCTCCGACAGGCTCTCGTCAGTGTTGTCATCGCCCTCTGTGAAGCTTTTGTACCAATCACAAACTGCTGTTTCGGATGGAGAAGAAGTAAAAAATACCCCTTCAGCTCCTCTGCAACTTTGTTACTTCCCTTTTAACGTCTCATTTCGTGTGGCTCTGGCCTCAAATCGTATTCTTTTGCATTAGTACAAGCCACCTACTAGCGGAGCGTGTCGCGCCTTTGTGGTTGTGCTCAACGACAAAGTTGGTACGGTGAAGTTGTTGTTGCGTGGAATGGACAGATTTTCACCAGCGGTATTGCCTAGGCTGCAAAGGCCGAGTTAGAAGTGCAATCTGTGGGGACGTATTGCGCTCATTGACTTTAATGACCCTCTCAGTGCTCATAGCGACGGCTTGGTGAATTTGCGCAAATAAACAAATTCATGTCCACTTTGGGGATGCAGGAAACTCCACTTGGCAAGGACAACCTGCCTTCCAAAGCCCAGGTGATTTAAGGTATGCGGGATTCCATTCTGGTCTCTGTCCCCATCTCACATTCACGAGCATAACTTTTTGTGGTCGATGGCTCTTAGCCAGCTAAGCCCGAGGCTTGCCTAAACAGCGAATACTGTTTCCCCTCGGTCGAGCTAATTTTTTGTTCACAGCCTGTTCGCTCGCGTTTAGGTGTATCTCATTGCAACCCACGGTCTCCTCACCGGCGACGCAGCTCAGAAAATCGAGAACAGTCTGCTGGACGAAGTTGTCGTCACCAACACAGTGCCTCACGAGCTCCAGAAGATGCAGTGTCACAAAATCCGCACCGTCGACATCTCGCTTCTGCTGTCTGAGGCTATTCGTCGAATCCACAACGGCGAGTCGATGTCCTACCTCTTCATGAATGTCTCGAAAAACGACTAAGGTGCCTTTTTGTCCCTTAACAACTTCGATGTAGTTTTCAATGTGTTTTTTCTATGTACGCCTACAATGTATGTGTTTGTGTTTCAAGAATACGATTGATTAAACCATGGTCTCTCTTCTTTTAAAAGTAGTCTCCATTAGGCTGTTATTTGGGCTAATTTTCTGCCTTTCTCCGGAAATTTCGAGGGAAAGAGGGTGTCTTGGGGTGTATTTGGTAAAAGACGTGTTAGGTGTTCTAATGTAATTTTTTCCCGAGTCCGATGATATTAGATTCCTTGGTTCACGAGACTGCTGCCTCAATACAATAATATGTTTCAGTTCAGAAAAGGTTGTCTTATTGGATTATGCAAATTTGTAATGGTTTGCTTAGCACTACACTACAACTCTCTACCTAACAATCCCTAAAACGCCCGAAAGGAGAGGCAATACGGCGACAACGCGTAAGGCCGTTTATTAGCGTCACAAACGACTAGTAACAGTAACCAACGAAATTAGGATGGGCCATTGACAGCATTAGGTCAGTAAACAGACTTCACTCAGGCACGGCAGCTGACAGTCCACTACAAGTAGTTCTCTACGGTATGTTCATGTCTAAAGATGATTACATAATTCAAGTATCGCAATAAGTATGCTTCAAGATTTCTGGGTTCATTGTACTACAACAACTTCCTCCTTTATCACTCCTTCCTGTACGTTCAACTAAGGAAATCAATCTGTGGGCAGGGCAGTTATATAACACGAATGCTGGCGATGGTCGCTGACATCTATGGTTGAGGCGGTGCTCAGTCGAGGTGGTCAAGTCACCTGATTTAATGCTCGTCATTTTTTTCGCTCACCTCAACTCCGCACAGAAGTCAGATTTATCTCGTCTGCTAGCATTATTTTGCCCAGAGGGAAATTAGGAACTATAAAATAAGCAATTTTGTTTCCTGACAGATGGCTGGTAGTCATCAGAATTGTCATTAAAAAAGGAGAGCAGATTTTATTTGCTTGGGAGCTTGACTAAACAATGTGCCGCCCGGATAATTTTCTGTAAATACTGATTAGCTGATAATTTGCTCAGTCCAGTGTTGCGATTCGGGCGTTTGAGCAGTTCTAGTTGTTGGTTGTCAGGCAACTGGTTCAGTTTATCTGTAGGTCGTGCAGCTTGTGCGTTCACTTGTTGTGGATGTGAAGTCGTCATCGTCGTTATCGACTCCTTTACCTGACACTTAAATTGGCCGAATATGGGAATGCGAGGAGAATTTGTAATTAAGGCTTCTTCCTTCCAATCAACGGATTTACGTTTTGCTAGAAATACGATCAAAACTCAGTAAATGTTCCTTTAATTAAGGCTAGAACGGTATTGGAGTTATTGGGTTTGCATTTTGAAAGGTGACTACGTTATTAGTGTGTGACACCAACATTTTGTGTCAAACTAAAGCCAGCAAGTGTAGACCATTGCCAACGCATCAGACGGTGAGCTGAGATTGGGCCATGCCTAGGAATCGCTATCCAACTGCGACGATTCGATGTCTAAACCCTATTAAACCGTGTGATTGGGTTTGTCCGTAGCCCGAACATCATACTTCCTGCGGGTTTATTTTGGCCTCACCCTGTCTGATTCTTGGCCTATCGCGTTAGCTCCGAAACTCCTGCGGTGTGAAATATCGAGATTCCTGGCCAACACAGGCGGTTCAGTGGGTGATGCATATTTAGCTCTACACTTTTCCACTAAAAACCTCAGAAGTACAAATTCCGCTCAATGCATGCGTGCAAATTTATGGTGAATTTTCGGCCGAATTGAAGACTTGATGGTGGAGAGGCGGCATTTGTGAATCCGCATATGTTTAACTTTATAGTCAGAGTCAGGCTGCGCTGCTTGCTGTTTTCATCATGCGGCAACGGTGTTATGATGTCCCATATCGGCCTGGCGACTGTTCGAATGGGCAGTGCCTCACGCCACATCAAGCCAAGTAAACAATTTTTACTACCTTCATACCTTTTAGCATATCTGTGGCACTTTCCTCATTGTTGCATTTAAAGCTGCGTGAGATATCGACCAATCAGCGTAATGGATGATGCCAGGTATTGATTTTCGTCGGCGATCTTAAAGGACTCTTAAATGTGCTTTTTGAATATTTTAAGCAAATATATATTTATTTGTTTTGGTCCTTTTAGATCGACTGTTTAGTGGACCTACCTATTTTGTTAAGTATGAATGGGTGGCTGGGTGGGTCCCGTCTAACGACTGCTTCATGATTTTATTGAATGTTGTCGGCCGAGTATGTGCATGCCCGTGTCAACGCCTTAACACATAACAAAGTCGGTCTTTAATTGTAAATAGTGCTTGCGTTTTGGTCTTACACATACCAGTTCGGTTTCGCTGCGCTCTCAAGGCGGAATTAATACCTTCAAGAACCCCTTTAATAACTGCCATAAATGCCTCGTGAGAGCTACACTTTTGACATTAAATCGTTTTGCACTAGGTCATCACTTTAAGTACCTTTCCTAACCCTTTTTAAAGCCTCACAAAGGATGCTGACGCAAAATATCTCCCTTTTGGACATTGACGTTTGTTTTATCAATGAGTGACTGTTATTGTCATCAAAAGCATTGAAATATACAATTCAAACCCAGCATTTTGTTAGACTTCTTCTTCTCAAGTTTTCGTACCGCCAGAAGTTGTAAGAATTGTGTATGGATATACTGCCTGCGAATGTGTTCAACTTACTGCGGTGATTTTAAAGCATTTCACATCGCTTTATCGCCCTTGGTAATTGCCAGTGGCCCAAAGCCTTCATTAGTGTTTGCAAAGGCATCAGGATATTGACGGCATTGAGAAATAAGGCTTTTTAATTGGTATCAAATTAATCCTGATTTGTACATTAGCAAGTGTAAAATACTCGGATTAGATTTCATTCCACTTTCCTACACCTGAGCCGATTTCAAAGGAAATGCTTTGGTGTAAGTGAAATAAGCGCTATCTGTTCATTGTGGGACTTGGAGGTCTGCATTCTGTGGCATATTTGGGCTGCTAGTACGTGAAACAATCTTATTTCTGTGGGGTGGGCTGTAAGATGGTCATTTCTCGCCATTGTCAATGTGTTTCCAATCCCACAGTCAACATTTCAAATCCTCACAAACAGTCTAAATCAAGTAAGGAAATTCAGTCCTGAGTCTTGGTGAAACGCAACTCGTAGGGCAAAGGCTTAAGGAATGAGGCACTGCAAAAAAAACAGCAGGTAGTGTTCCGCGTTGGTGAAACCCAATTAAATTGCTTGCGGTAGTTGCGGGACACGCAATCCTCCGCGTAGGAGAGTATCCTTCCACGTAAACTTTTTCACCTGCGCGGTTCAACGCAAAAACGGGCAATCTGGATTGTTCCGTTCAAAACGTCTTTTATGAGAGGCAAAAGGGGGACTGCGGTTTTTTCTTAATTTATGTCAACAGTGAAGTACCTTTGCGCAACTTTCGCTATTCCTAAGTTCTAAATTGTATTCGAGCAAAAAAAATATTTTCTAACCATTTTCGAAAATTTGGTTTTGTGACTGGTTAATGAACGTATAGAGATTTCAGTTTCTAAGTAAAACGGATATTTACATAAACCAATACACTTCCGTTCTCCAAGAAAACCGTTGTTTGCTCACTGTGAATCTGCAAAACTATTGTGAGATGATACTATCCAGAGAACGCACTAAGTCACAACTTCCTTGAAAGTAATTTTTAAGTACCCAACACGAGCAATCTTTTGCAATTTCAATTAACAATTTATGCAAATAGATTTGGTTGCACTTCCAAGCACACAATAACGCAAAAAGGTAAAATTTGCACCTGGTTTGTTGCTAATCGAAGCAGACAGGTTACACTGAAATCGCATTCACCGTAAAACAATGAATTGCCCAGAGTGACCTCCCCAATGCAACCGTGCCAAGCAGTGCTTTGCATGCCCGTTTTGGATGCTGCGCAAAAGCAAGTCATAAAGACTGGGCCAGTGACGCAGTGGCATGATGCAGCCAGATAGTCCTGTTTAAAGGCGTCTGCTAACATGCAATATCTGTCAAAGTTTTTTTCTGGTGTCCAGGAGTTTTACTGAACTGGCTTAAAACGTATCACATTAATGGTGCAATGAAATAGTAGTAGTAGTAGTGGTAGCAAGCTCTATACTCTTGAAATCGTTTTCTAAACATTTTTTGCTTTCGCCCATTGTTTAAATAAACGCTATACATCAATTTTTTTTTTAAATTTTGTTATTTGCAAAAAGGACTGTATTAGAATGATATTTTGGCAGATGGTGAAAACAGTTGGTGTCCTCACAGCTACTCGTTGCACTTTTGGAAAGATAAAGGTCATTTTATTTGTAAAGACGCTTATATTGACATTAGACAAAATACGTGCTGGCCTAGCTAACGATCTGTTCAGGTAATCATGCAGTGGTAATTTGAGAACCTAACATGATTAAAATGCACTTTGTAAAATCTGTCGAATATTGTTCGCGCATAAAACTCTTAGCATAGTCAATATTGTATTTAAAAGTAGTTGATGCAAGCTCAGAATTTATTAAAAAACAAGACACGCTTATAAATGTAAACAATGGTTGTTTAAAACTTGTTCACTTGAACACAAGCTGATTTCAACACAATCTGAGCACTCAGTACTGCCGTGGAATGAAATCACAAATTTGCAAACCCAGATCCACGACCAATTTTAATTGGCTGGCCATCTCCCAAATTAATTCACTCCCAAACTAGACTCATATCCATGTCACGGACTACACTTGGGTTGAACGATCTGATGGCCATGGGAAGTCAGCGCAATCGGACGCACACACCCAAACACACACAAAATGCCCCCTCCCCCTTTCCCGATTCTTCCTCATTTTCGAGGCCACGTTGGTGCCAGGTGGAGGAAGTTCCTCCGGGGGAGTGAGAGGAGGGCGCGGGTTTGAATGCACTCGAATGTCAATGTCACACTTTGTGTTGCTCGACTCCTCCTGAAGAACGACCAAACTGCAAACGCATCAATGACGAGGGCATGTTTGAAGAGGCAGAGAAGTGGATTTGTGCCGCGACATTCCCCACAACCGGTGAGGAAGCACTGACGCAAAGCAATCCGCGTAAACATCGTTTCATTCTCAGGTCTACAAATTAACCAGACAGGTGGAACGAAATGTGGCACAGGTGTGCTCTTCATGCAGATGTTGGGTGTGCATAATGTGTGCGAGAAGGGAAGATAACTTGATGAAGCACAGATTTGCATACGCAGGCAATTTTTGACATGAAGTGCACAACTACGTCGTTTGGGTGTTGACGTAAGAACATAACTTTAACCTGTTTTGTATTCGGGGTTGTGGATGGTCGGCAATGCATGTTTTACGCTTTTGGTGGTGTCTGCGCTAGTATAAACAACCAAAAATTGAAATTTAAATAATAACTTGATATTTGTGGCCTTTTTTATATCGTCGATTCAGACAATATCTATTAGATACTACAGCAATTCACGGATGCCTTAATCAAATTTTGGACGTGATTGATAGTACACAGAACTTATATTGGGTCATTAAGCAACATAGACTTGGTGTTGTTGTTACAGTCAGTTGGCCCAATATGATGGCGTAATCGTTGAGTTCTATTCGTAGGGACCCTTTTCTTTGCGGCTTTACACTACTTACATGAGCTTGGTTGGTTGACGAGAATTTGGAGAAGAATCTTCGTACATTCGACCTATCTGCTGGATGATTTTGGCCGTTCCTTAGATGGATCAGTCATTTAATTCGATATTCATGCTCTACGCGCTTAACCTCGCCGTTTACCATGGTAGCAAAAAGGCGCCTAGGTGTATTGTATTTCTTACAGACTGCTCCTGTGTGCGGTTAATACTAATTGATACGGCCGGACTGCATCCCTTTCCAGCGATGCGAGAGTTGAGAATGCGCGGCGGCAATGCCTTCCTACTGGTCTTCTCCTATGACGTTCCGGAGTCTCTGGACGAAGTGATGCGACTTCACCAAGACTTGCGACGAATAAAAGGTGAACATATTAAACCAACGTTTAATAATACTCTTAGACAATGCACTGCAATTCGAAGGTAATATGAGTAATAACAGTCTAAATCATGATGTCTGGAGAAATGACAGACACCGACCTTTAAGACTAACCAATGCCTATTTATTTTTAATCGAAGCCTACATTAAATTGTTATCAATGTGACTTAAACGGTGCATGTGTGGTAGGCTATAAACCAGGAATTTCGCCAGACCGTGCCATTTAGATGCTGGTGGAGTAGGCCGATACATTCTGCTTCATTAACTGTCACAGCACGATAGCGGCCGCTTTATCACTTGACCACTCCCATCCCATAACACCTTACGGCTATGCTATGCTGACTTCTGTCTCCGTTTTAATGTGCAGTGTCCTAGCTGGAGTGCACCAAAACTGGTTTAACTCACCTGGCCACTAACCGCTCTATACATGGCCGTAGATTTTGGAACACGCCACCGATGCAAACATTCCGAAGTACTCAGTGGTCTGGTTAATTAACTGCCTTGGGACAGTGATTCAAAGCCTTGAATGGTTTTTGAAACAATTATTGGTATGAAACCAACCAGAGATAGGTACTTCACGAAACTAAACTTCATTAGAGAGAGCAATGAGAGAGAAAATTAGCTGATGGTATTTCTCTGCGGGGTTTCCTATAATAAGGGAGAATCTAACAACTTTTTAGGTAAAAAATGCATTCGGCGTCCACCTTTTTTGAAGTTAACAGTAGCACCGGCAAGCCACTCTAGGAGCGGGATCAATTAGTTCATTAATTTATTCATTAAAAACATTTAACACTTTACCTCCACATGTCAAATGTACTTTTTTCTGCGCCGCCAGAATTTTCACAGCTACCCAGACAGCCCAGTTAATCAGATTACTTTTATGGTTGTATTTTTCAGGCGAAAAGTTTGATCCCAAAAGCGTAATTTGTGTTGGCAACAAGACAGACTTATTGTCGATTCCGGTTTTTCACGCTACCGATGACCCTGTCTCACGGGAAAGCAAAATCAACGACACAGAACACACACAAACTACCCTACCGAAGTGTGACCCTTTGCTTAACGAGATGCAAGGCAAGGCCAGGGCCCTAGTCGACCAACTCGGCTGTCCCCTTATCGAAACCAGTGCCTTTCTCGGACGAAACGTCCTCGAGCTCTTCCACTCCGTGCTTTGGCCCATGCTCCTTGCCAGCTGGTCACCGACCCAAGTCAGTCAGGCCAACATTGCCGGCGGGTGCTTGGACGAGGACTCGTCGCTACGCAGGCAGTGGGAAGCGGAAACGGTCAGCAAGAAAATCAGCTGGCCCTGGAGAAACGAGTCTGAGCACCCGGTACGTAATGCAGAAGGTTCCGTCCATCCGCTTTCTATTGCCGTCCAGAATAAACCATGCACAGTGACGATAAAAGCACTAAATTTACACCAAGGGCGTTGTTAATTCAATCAGATGTAATTTTTTTCATAAACATGATCTAGCAATTTAATCGTCTGTTAGCAGGATAAAGGACAATTGCTTAACTGGATTACTGTCACAAAACGAAGGCATCTGCTTTATTCGTTTCCGTCCTTGTTCGCTTTCTGATTTTTCGTTTATTGAGTTTTCCAAATTTACAACCGGACATCACGATAATAGATCATATCAGCGATTTAAAACCTTTAAGTCATTAAATTTATGATTTATTTTGCAGTCTGCAGGCGAACTGAACGCCGAAAAGCCTACAAAATCAAAGGAATGCTGATACTTTTGACTAGACAGGCTGCTTAAAAAAGCGAGTGTTTTTTTTCAAGGTCTGCCGTTAGAACCGCTTTCTTATTTTGCAATATAGGGCATGACTAGCCAAGTCAAAATTAAACTCCATTTCCCCCAAAACCTCTTCGATCGGATCGAAATATAAGGTGTTCAGTGAGATACTAATTAACGCATCACTGTTGGTTCCGCGTTTGAGGTAGTACGCAGTGGAGGTGTTGCTTTTAAATTGGATTTCTTATTCAAATCCGCTCTATAGATTTCGCAAAAATATTACTCACAAGTCAAAAATTTTGAAAAAAAGAATTCACGATTTTATTGGTTTGTGTGAAGCCAAACTGTAACCAAATAAAACGAAAAAGTCCAACTCCGATTTTGGGAATGCTCATTAAAGTGCCATTACGAGTGCAAGCCAAGTTACTCTATTCTATTTTGTGGTGTTAAGTAAAGAATTTTGAAAAGAATAACTATTTTCACTGTGTACAATATTTTTTTGTCAATCAAACAGACCAAATGCACTCTCTTTTTGAAGCGCAACTAAATTTCTTTCGATTGCGTAGGCAGCCGTGAGGGGTGAATTAACCTACAATTTGACGCGTCGCTCGCGACGACAGCTGAATTTCGGCATAAGGTTAACCTAGTAAATTTTAAAGCATTTGGAACCAGAACTGGTCTTTATTAATCACGGCCCTGTACTCAAAAAACTTCGAGTTTGACTGCTTTTATTTCTAAATGCGGGGGATATTTTCCATCTCCAGATAAATGACTGAGGTATAAGTTTGCTTTCAGGCACTGCGCGGACTGTGTACTTTTTGCAAAGAAAACAATTTTGCGTCGCTTTACGATTGTCTCAGACCCGATTTAGTGCTAAAGCGTCTTGCCTAAAAGTGCACAAACTTCTGGATAATGTTTGGAGTTGTGAACGTAGGAGCGATGATACGACCACGTTGACAGCAATTTTTGGTGTGCAAATCAATGGATAGATTGCGAATACAGCAAATCCGATGTACTTTGGAAAGCTTGGCTTGGGTTCCCCAGATGTGAGTTGAACATCAGAGATGAGGGGAGTCTGGACACCGCGGCAAAATACGAGGTAAGACAAGTGCGCTGAATGCTTAGCTCCACTACGCACAGGCAACCAGGGCAATGTCAACATTCAGAACCTTGATTTCCTGACATTAAGGTGAATTTAGTACTGTTGAAGTGATGGATCGTATATAAATATGCTGTTTGCAGGAGACATCTTGGTTGTAGGTGTGAGATAAGTCATATGATGTGCATAGTGGGATTGTGAAGGAAATAGTAATTACAGGTCACAACGACGCATTGATATGCCTACTTAAGTTGTGCACATCGAGCTATGGTAGGACACTCGGTGAAATCCAACGAATAAAGTTAAATTGTTGATTTACCAAAGGGCAGTCACTGCCGCCAGACGCAGTCCATGAGCAAACAACAAAGTCTGAGTACTAAGTGTTATGAAAGCTTAGGTAATTTGTATTTCTCAGCTCGAAAACTTACCGCTCGCAATCTGATCGAAACGACAAAGGCAATTCAATGAATAGGCCCCTAAGCCCAGTTTGAGGTCTTTTGGGTAGCCAATACCACAGTTGTTTAAAAAACTAAGTTATCCGATTTCTCAAAACTAAAATTGAATTGTTCTCCCAGAAAGATATTTGTAACTATGCTTTTACTTAATAGTATTTTTTAAGGAAGTAATTTAAACACCAGCAATTTTTTTCAAATTACGAATATGGTGTTTCAATTTTCTTTATACCTGAGCTACATTTGGGTTTTCGAGGTAATTTTAAAGAAGACATCTCTGGAGGCTTTGGTGCTGACGAGAGTCCCAAAAGCATCTATTTCCGACATCACGGAGGGCCGAAGCCATTCAAAATTGACTCTAAATGGCTTTGTAGCCTCTGTGAGGGTTAACATCAAAATACCTGTTGCAATAAGCACGCATTATCACATGCTGATGCCACAAATCGTGTCCTTGATCTTTTAGCCATTAAAGGGGGAAAAATTAGAAAAAAACTAGCAAGCTATTGTATTTTACAACAGGCTTACAAAGCATGTTCACTCCACTCAAACAAAACGCTACTTTGTCTCCGTTGCGCTTAGCGTCTCTGATTAATTTCTACCGTAAGCACTGCAATTCCTCAATGTTTAAAAATCAATAACTGCGAATGCTATTGGTGTAATATTGTAATATATCTCCCTGGTATTTGTCAAGCATCAAGTGTCAAATGGTTTTGAGAATCCAAGCGTAGAACATAAGTACTTTTCTCTCGAGTCTTATTCATGTAGTCACTTAAATCTGATTCACACAATATCTTTACCATACACACTTTTTTCTTGACTCCGTCTGTTTTTTCCAATCTCACTGAAGACAAATACTAACCTGTAGATTTCGTTGCGATACAAAATTCGTTTTTCCGACAATGAATCAGTGTGTATAAATTTGCCTGCGTTAAGGTCCTGCATTGAGCTCCAGTAAATGTAATGTTTAAAGCACCAACTAATTTATTGCCACTAACTCAGGTAATGACATATTTTGGTGAAACACAAAAGGCACTTATTCAATCAACTCAAAGCAAACCGGCATTGTCTACCAATTATGGAAAAAAAGATGCTCATGACCAACACGTGTCATTTAGTAAGGAAAGATGAAATATTTACCTATCATTTTTATTTAATTTGGCAAAATTTGTTTAATTAACATAGAGATTAACTTTCCCCTTTAATGCAGGTCCTTTTATTCTAAAAAGTGTAATTGGCTTCAAATATTTGGAATCATGCATTACTTTTGGGATACCAAATGCTATTACTTGAGCATCCACGAAAAAAAATCACTTTTTTAGTCGCATTAAGAAGGCTTAGTTACTATTTTAACGCTTTCAGTGTGCAACAAAACACATTGCCTTTGATACTGGCTTGATTTCCATAAGATAAAACTGTCAACAAATAAATATTTTCTGTAGAGAACGCGATATCATCTGTTAAAAGTTTGCTGCTGCCTTTGATGTCAACTTGTTATGCAAAACTAATATCAGCGTTACTGTTTGAATCAAGTTAACTATCATCGAGTTACATACCAACATTCGCAAACTTATTGACGTATTTGTGATATTTAAAATATAATTTAAGTGCTTAAGATTCTTCTTCGCTGTGTTGTAGACCGCATTTCTAGTCAGTTCAAGCATCAGTCCCTCGAAAAACTTCCCAACAGCCCAACCCGATGGCCAAACGGAGAGACAACGAAAAATCAGTCGTGTTGAAAGCGAAATGCTCACCAAAGGAAAGCTCTCCGGATCGAAGGACGAGGTGAATCGCAAATTCAGCATGGGCTCTCGACTCGTCCCCTCACCCAATAGCAACTACCTGCAGGTCAACAATTATCAATTCAATCGACCCGCATCGCGCAGTCATTCGGTCGACAACTCGCTGGTTGAAAAGGCTGAATTATATCGCGACTCCAATTCCACATGCAGTCCTACCTCTGGAAGAAGCTACAGTTCGCTTAGTTCCGTTGAGAAGGAAAATTTCTGGAAGTTGTCAGTTCATTCGGACACACGCTGCAAGTTTGGACGATTTCTTAGTCCTAGTCCAAAAGGCATCACAAGAGAGTGTGAGGCAGCCGCGGAAAAGTGTCCCTACTCACTTGACTATGTTCAAGAAGTTGGTTACTACCTAGACCCCTCCAATAGACCAGAGGATAGTAGTGAGTCCCTTGTTCCGCAGATCCCCTGCCTCCAACTGGGCGTCGGACGCCGCGGACGAGCGTCTCAGTCGCCGCGGGAGCGCATTAAAAAACTCAGCGTCTTCGGTCAGCCAAATTTTCATCGGGGAGATCAAATCTACGAAGCTAATGAATCCACAATTTCTCGTAGTGAGCATGAAATTAACCTCATCGTCCCTGGACCTAACGCAAGGGTCATTGCTGACAATGCTAAAAAAGGCCCTAACTGCAAAATCAGCTGACACCACTTTACTGGACAATTGTAGTCTTCAAATTCATGCTGCTCCCACACACAGTTGTGCTTTGGCAAATTGAATTTCAGTTTTTTTTAATACCTAACAAACGCATTTCCAAGACTGAGTTATAAAAGGTTTGCGCTGCGGGTCATTGTCTAAGTCTGTTTTTAAAATTGCTGAAATTTGAAATTACACCTTAGATATTGAATACTATAGTTCTGGTTTTACTAAGGTAATTTGTTATTAGTCACTGTACGAATTTGATAGCCAACAAGTTTGCGTAGTCGCACTCTGCACCGAATTCTGAGTACCTTTCCAGCCATCAACATTTATGGTCATTAGCTGTCAACATTTTTTAATTATTACGGAAATTATGACGATATTTTATGATTAGGTTTTGTTTCATTTGCATAAAACATGAGACGGCAGTTGGTCGCTTTACTTTATTCTGAATGAACTTGTAGCTATGACACAAATTTGTCTATGGGTACTGTAAATAACAGTAACGGCTTAGACCCCAACAAACAGACTGAAGATTTGGAGGTCAGTATAGTGAAACAAGGAGTTACGACGCTACACTTGTTACAGGCACGTTAATGGCTTGCTTACCAAACAATAATTGTGCCGGGCGAACAACACGTCTCACTATTTAAGTGCATTTTCGATCTACACAGAAAGCATTTTTTCGCATATCGACAAACCAGTGAGACATTAGGACGACAATTCAACTAAGTAATTTCAAAACTTGTTCTAACACTCAGTTGAACCACTATAACAAAACCACGTTATATAAACAGGATATGATTTTTTAAAAAAAAAGGAAATTCAAAGCAGCCAATGAAACGCCAGTTTTTCGTCTGTTTTCCTTACATTACATGGAGAAGAGTGTCATTTAAGAAGGCGAGTTGACATTGTAGTATGACAAGTTTGGAGGTCTATAACCTCCGGTTAGTTGTTCCATTTATACTCCTCTCAGTCGTGCCAATCTGATCTGTTCATTAGGCGTCATTGGGTAAAGCGTCGTGTGTCACAGCTACATTATCTTCCTCTTGAGAGCCTATTTTTCGTTTTATTTTCGTTTTATTTTATCGTTAATGTGTGGTGTTTACCGTGTAGGAAAATATGTGTGCGTAACAAGCAATCGACTTCAGTGTGCTCGTCCAAGCGAGGGAATCAAAGCTAGGTAAACAAGTGCTGTTTACAGTGTCAGTGCGTCTTGGCTTAAAATAGCCAACAAGGTTTGATTTAATTGGACTTCATAGGCATGACAACTCCTAACTTCATTTGTCACCTTCTCAGCACATTCTAACTGGTGAAATTCACTGCATAGAAATAAAAATGAAAAAGAAAAACCAGTTGGGTTGATAACCGTTTTTGTCTCTCACATGGGCATAACGGGTTTGCTGGGGACTTAAAATTTGCCCAAAGTTAAGGGTGAGAATTGTTTAAAAGCAGAGTGGACATTTGATTAATTTTAAAATTAGGGTAGTTATCCCTGAGTTAGCAGGTGGCCGATGTTTCATCTCTAAACTAGGCTTTTGGGATTGAAAAAGAAGGAGCAAAATATATTTGAAAGGTTTGCAAGTAGAACAGAACCATTGATTGCTTCCCAAGGATTTAACAAAACATTCAATTGAAATTTGTAAAATGAGAGTAATTTTGAACTCACTGGTTCCACATAGAGTTACGTAGTTTCACCTTTCGTTTGGCAATAATTATCTGCCTTATAAGTTACCGAACTCCTTCACGATGAGGTGCCCAATGTAGGAGGAACGTTAATTTGATGACACGTATAACTTACTACCTTTTCTGAAAGGTTATCGTTGCTCTCAGTTTTTTGTGAAGAAATCTGGTACGTCAAGCAGTGAGTCGTGAATTTGAAGTCCGTCTTTTGCTATTTTCCTCACGACAACCCAGAGTTGATGACTGCTCACGTTAGCGAGATTAAACTGCGTGTTACCAAACCGGCCTCGTGCAACTGGCTATCCCATGTTAACGTACCGCCCACAAAAACACAACTCTACATTGACCATTGAGTCATTAATGTCTGTTTCTCCAAGTTTACGGCTGTGCCCTGTGTTTTGTGAGTAGGCGAACGGCCATAATTGTAAGGTTCACACTTGTGGCCAAGTATTCTTTCGTGGTTTTCTTGAGTGAGCTGAATTGACTAGTGTAACTCCATGACTAAAAGCTAAACAAACTCACAGATTTCACTAATTCCATCTGACAATTTCTACAACAGCCGAAAAGGAGGTGGCCAGGGATTAATCTATGGCCTGCATCATATGTTAACAAATGAGGGGGTTGTGGAGTTATTCGGAGGGGCTTTCGCAGTTAGATAACTAAGTAAAACTTCGCCAGCACTCTTCAGAGCATAGACTAGCCAACTTTCATCCAGTTACTCATCTGCTTAAAAGATGCCTGCGATGTGGTATGACCTCATTCAATTCTTTAGGGCTTTACCTCGGTGTTTGGAGTTGTAGAGTGATAAACAAAAGGCATTTTTCTAAGTGCCTTAATACTGTGAGGGCTCTTCATTCTGTTTCTAAAAACAGCTGTTTTTCTAGCGCGAAAATTTCGACATGCACCTAAGAACAACGCGGTAATGGACAAACTCGAATGAGTCAATATCGAAAGGTGTGTAAAAAGCAAAATGGTGTTAGAATTTTTTTTATTTTGAATAATGTACCAAGGTTTCCATGGTATAGTTGAAGTGTGCGATTCGAGCTGGCTTATCGTGCAGAAAATGCCCCTGTCTACCGATTGTTCATATGCTTATTAGCCTTTTACACGGCTTTCTCTAATATAATGAAGGTTAGTTAGTTCTCGCATTTTCTTTGACGTTGGGAGATCTCCACAATAAGACGGCTTAATCAAATTCATTTTTAGGTCTTAGCGTTTGATGTTAGCAGCATTCCTACAGCTGTCATCTATTAGTCTAAATATAGATGCCCAACATAATTAACAAGCCCCACCTCCTCCAACTATCTCGTTGATTGGGCTAAATTTAAGATAACCGACTGAGAAGTGACAGGAGCAGTTGTTGGATGCTCTAGAACGAGTTTAACGCACCTTTATTTGGTGTTGCGCTCTGGCCACAAATAACTCTCTCAATTACATTCGAAGAGAGTTATTTAGTCATTGCCATATCTGCTGTGGGCCCCAGCATGTGGTCTTGAATCACGTAGGGGCCACTTAGTTGGATCTGGCCCAATTTAGCTTCCCTACTACCGGCGATGACGAAGAACGGGGAGAACGTTTACTACAGAGCTCAACCACGTTGGCGTCGTTGTGTCGTAGGTGGGTTTTGCGTGTGTGTATTTAAACCTAAGATGTGTGAGTCATAGATGTGCTAACATCGACACCTAGGTGTGAGGATAATCTAAGATAATCGTTCGCGCTGTGAAAAGGCGGACATCGTGTCGGAGGCTGGAGAGACCGGATTGTCGAGTGAGAATCAACGCGATTCGCAAAATACCACTAGTTTCTTCCTAGTCATGAGGTCGCTTGATTAGATAAATGTGAAAAATCAAATGCCACTTACTCAACTTCAAAGTAGCAGTTACCTGACCGGTCTCAATGACGCTGGAACACCTGCAACTTTGAGACGTGATTAAAGCTGTGTGTCAGTGAATCTCAATGGAATAAATCAGGCTCGCATTTTGTTAATTTGCTGCTTAATTGGTCATAATCACCAATGGACCGAATGCGTGGTAATCGTTTCTATAGTCGGATTTGCATTTTATTTAAATGCAGTCAGAACATCGTCCGCATTTATCTGTCAGTTGAATTCCTGCTACAAGCGTGTTTCAGCTAACTCACACCTCTTCCTTCGCAAACACCTGTGCGCATTGATGTATCAAACCTGAAATTACACATTTTTGAGATTCACAGCAACCTACCTTTCTGGATCCAAGCTCATGGTGCAATTTTTGGTGTCTGTTCTCGCACTAAAATATTTCGCCCTAAATCAATACCCTGATTAATTGAAAACAATACAATTTTTATTAATTGTGATTCGGATTTCAATTTCACGGTCCAAACCAAAAGAAGTGTAATTAACTCGGATGATAACTTAAATTGAGACTGTTCCAATAACGGTCCTTTAACAATTTATCTGGTTTACATACGAGCTGTGTTTTTGCATTTTTGACTAACAAAAATTATAAGGTTGAAATATTGTACTTGATCACGAATATTAGCCAGGCAAACTGGCCGAAAACATTGGCTGGGGCAGTCTATGTGGACCCCACAAGAGATAATTGATTTACTAATTTTGATGGAAATCTTATTTTCTGAGTTTTTTTAAAGTCAAGAAACGCATCACTTAAGCCTTCTTCGCAATTATCTCAGCCCAAATGTGTTTAAAGACCGTTAAAATAATTGGCCATTTGTCTGATTGTCAATTAACCGTGACATCTCCCTTCGGCGAGGCACTTGTTGTTGCTATCGTACTTCCTGAAGTTGCCCTGTTCAGCGGATTTGGCCTGAAAATAGCCGCTCACGTGGTCAGATTTATGTTGGGTTCGTTTAATGGCCTCCGATGTAAAGCTATTACCAATGCAAAGACACGTAAGTTCTTGAATTTCTGTGTGGACAATCAGCGTGTCGTGAGATTTGATGCAACTAAGCAAACGGACAGCCTTGTGCTGTAAGAACGACACAATTCAAGTTTTAAAGCTTTTCTGGCAAGTGAATGTACAGGCTTCATTTCAAGCATTTTATAGCATTGGTCGAAATGCCTGCAAGCAAATGAGCTATGTGCATTTGAGAAATGTAACCGAGTTAAGACAAAATGGAAACAAAACTGGGTTTAAAAATGTAAATGCCTCTGCAAGCCAATACATTTTCTGTTTAGCCGCGCGATTTGCCGTATTTAAGACAAACACACCATAAAACGTGTAAGGAATTAATTATTTAGTCAAGTTGCGAACAGTAAAGGACAGTTCTCACGAAGAAAACAACTTGGTCTTTGATGTATGCCTCATTTTTTCTTCATTTAGCAAAAGAATTTGAACTTTGCATTCGGGCACACCAAAAAGCTTCCATATTTGCCTTAGACAAGGTTACATCAAGCGCAAATCTTAAGAAAGGAAACAAATACAACCGTTTCGTTTCCTTTCTTACGATTTCTGCAACTTTGAAATGGTTGATTCACGATCTCGACGAACAGGAATGCGTTCGGAACTTGGAGTCTCTGTTTACACAATTTTGTCATCTGTTTACCGCCAATCAAATTCATCCCTACGACTAACTGTGCAAGGGAAAACAATTGCAATAAAATCTGCCTTACTCAAGATCCTCCATACAAAGTCAGAAGCGCCGATGCTCCAAAATTTGCAGCAGATCACACGATTCTCTCACTTTTACTACTATTAACTCAATAATTTGTCAAAAACTCGATCTAAATCATGAATCGACACTCAAGTTGAGCCTAAGTGACGTGTCAGTGAGATTTGGATTCCTTACTTTGCGTCACAGTCTCTGTTTATAGGTATTTCATACTTCGTCGGCTGAATCGGCAGTGATTCGTTGGCGGTTTGCTTGGGTGTTTGAATTTTTTAATTTCTTTTGCCCTATAGAAATAGACTAAGGCCGAGTTAATTAAACCGCTTAACTCCTCTAATTAAAAAAAAGAGCCGGTCGGCTGGCGGTCAACCGACGGCAGCTCGAGATAACCATCCGCATTGACTTTTTCATTTCACTGAGCTGCCATGATTACGAAAACTGTTCAACTCCAAATTTGATTCCGGTGATAAAAACTTAGCCTCGTATAATGTTTTTTTTTTAAATCAATTTGGACTTTGGAGGTTTACAAGGAAAGGCTCTGGGTGTGAGCTGTAGAAATGTGTTGAGCAGACAAAGCTACTTACCCTGCTACGTATCTTGCCCTTTGGGGACCAATCTTGAGCCAAACGCCGGCTCAAACTCACTTCAAACAGTACCGCCACCTGGTATGTCAAGCGACGAATCTTCGACATTTCGCGTGCCTTCAAGAACTTTAGCGGGGCAGGAGAATGGCAGCTTGTGCCCCCAGACTAACGCCATGTGAGCATGATGCTGAAAAGCGACTGTTGATCTACTGGTGTAAATTTAAGCGCTGTGAGGGCTGCACCCACATTTCGAAGTTGTTTGGTGGATGCGCGGTTAATAAGACTGAGACAAGACCGTGCGTGTTTCCTCAAACGACTTTCATCACCAAAAGTATTCCAGACGGAAATTAATGCAATGCGAACATGCTGAAAACTAGTTAGGGTGTCCATGTAATGGGCCCTCTTAGAAAAATAACCACATCAGACTAGCAAAGGTTAATTTGAAATTCGAGCAATTAGTGGGGGCATAAGCTGACGTACACCAGAAATATGGCCTCGTGTCAAAGAGTCATGCTTTTGCGATGGCGACGTTGCGGCTAGAAGGCGTGAGTTTGGAACGTTGATCTGGAAACAGTTATGGAGTGAGGTTCACCTGCAATGAGGTTTCGGGTTGCTAAAGGAGGGGATTGACCTACTTAATTCTACGCTGCCTAGACTCGAACTTGCGATCATCAGCAATAATTCAAAGTCTTCAATAAGAAACAAGAAAGTGATAATTTGGTTTGATAGAGGCTGTGCGAAAGTGGTGTTTTTTGCAGGCGACTTCTCCACAAACAGCAATACCGTGTGCGATGATATTTGTACTGTAAATGGAAAAGTAACTATTATAAGGTCAAATAGAAGGTAATTAAAATGGTTAAGTCAATTTCTTTGCAGTGTTCGTAGTGTAGCAAGACAGTCGTGTTTCGCAGCATCCCAATCGACACCGCTATCAATCACCTTCAGCCAATTCTTCAAAGTCAGCATCACGACAACTTCGTCAGGCGTCCAGCTGCCAGTGCACACCCACCAGCTTCGATTGGACCACACTTAGCATTTGAAAATTTATCAAGTAAACTGCGTGTTGATTTGATCCCAAACTCAACTGCGGCAGCGCAAAGTAAGCTGACCGAGAGTACTTTTGGCGCCATAACGACCCTTTAAATAAAATTATGTTGAAATCTTAACAAGCACACTGCATTCCCATTTCTGAGAGAGGTGTGCTGATCGGCCTTGAGTATCTCGCAACGCTCTATGACTCATGCTGCCCCTTAAGCCAGCCATTTGAGTTGGTTTCATCGAACCTGTTGGTACTGAGACACGCCATGATATTTTAAGGCCGTTATGGTCAAATCCGTTGTGACCACAAATGCAAGCTCGTTGCGGGACTTTAGAATCTGGCATGGCCCCAGTAAAATGACGGAAGACACCGAGGTGTGGGGGCAGTAGGGGAAACAAACACGCCATTTGTTTTAATCTACACAAAAATTTTGAAATCTCAGAGAAGCGCTTCTTCTTAAAAGCAGCGCAGTTAAAGCCTTGCACTTCATGCGCCATCCGAGGTGAGCGCTTTTTGCATGAAACTTACCCCGCTGTTTCCAGGTTTAAAGAGTGCAAAACCACTGGCCTGAATTCGCGACATGGCGGCTCTGACTTCGCTCACTCTCAAAGCGAATTTTTTTCCTCTGCTTTCGTTGCAAACTGTTTCATGTGGTCATATTACGTTAGTTTAGGTTTGGGTCAAAAGTGCCTACGACCTGGTGCCTGAAGCTTTCAGTGGATAAAGCTTTAGTAAAAGAAAGTTGCAGAATGCTTTTGCAAACTGTAACACCCAATAAACGGTGTGAAGGGCACAATCCACTCTTTCGTGTGCCAAATACAGTTGCCTTCTGGTGAAAAATAGGTATTGCGCTAAAATAAATTATTCGGAACAGATAAAGACCATTCACAAAAAACCATAACAATAGCAAGAATATTAATTATGCGAATTTGAACCGGGGTAGTGAAATGCAAGCCTCGTGGTGTACGAAAAAAATTATCTGGGATGGGACAGAAGCTAATCGCCCTAAAACTCCAAAAAAGATTGTACCTGGTAAGTTAAAGCATTTAAATAGGGTACAACAAGATGGACTGATGTTAGTTTTGAAAAAAATGCTAAAGAAAGTTATTTCTACAAATAATTCGTTTTATTTAAAATTGTGCTTGTTTTTTCTTGCTGTTAATGTGCACCAGCAAACTGCTCTAGAAAAAATAACAGTCCTGCATACTTATATTTTTACAGTAGTCCTAATATTTTAAAACCAGACAATTGTCGCTTCTCATGAATTACATCTGCATATTTCTCAGGTTTGTTATCCGTTAATGCTCTTATTTATTAGACATCAGTATTTTTAAATTTTTTTAATTCAAATTTATCTTGTTCCAAAAAAGTGTTTATAAAGGAACAGAGAAAATTAATAGACCGAATTTAAAGTCTAGCAATGAACCAGTGTCCCAAAGATCAAAAGTTTTCCTATAAGCTCCGAAATATAACAATGGTGGAAATGCCTTTTAATGTTCAGTTGATCTTGATGCTATTAAATGATGACATTAAAGTATTTTCTCATGACATCGATGAATTTTCGAGAAGACTTTAAGAGGTTCTGTGTGTGTTCCGGGTTCATTTGAGCAGTTCGGCAGTTCTTTTTTTCTGCTGAAGGCTTTTATCCTGAGTAATGTAAAATAAAAAAGTTTCGCAAGCATGTAAAAATTACCTGCTTTTGCATTCTTCTCGATCATCAACTTCGTCACCGCCATCTTCGAAGCGTGTGCACCAATCACAAACTGCTCTTTCGGATGGAGGAAATAAATCAATATTGCATCAATTTTCATTTTGACGTTCTAGTTCGTGTAACACGAGGCTCAAAGTGGTGTCTGTTGCATCAGTTCAAATTACCTGCTTAGTAGAGTAAGTCTAGCTCGCAATGCTTTATCATCTTTCGTAATCGTTCTTTCACTTATTATGAATCGGACACACAGATTGTGCTTCTTTTAGCCACTCGACGTTAAAAGTGAAACACTGAAACCTTGGGCTCTCCTACAGCCAAATTCTCTACTACACGCTCTGCCGTGTTTATTTTTAACATTCATTAAAGCTTGATGCATGCAACAGGTGCAGTAGTGCACTGAGGTCGTCATTAATTGACAAGAAATTGTAAAGGAACATCATACATTTTTCCAAGAGCCTTTGAAAGATAAAATTCAAATAGTTAGAGCTACCTTTCATCCTCACCACAATGCAAGACGGCGCAAAGGACTCTCGCAGCGCCACTACAAAAGGCAGAGTAGCACGTTCAGATGCACACACTTATGTATACTGTGGCAGACATTGACATCAAGTAGGATTGATCAACATAAATATATAAGTGGCGTGAAGAAAAAATGTAATTTGCCATTTTACAATAGGTTTAACGTTTTGTTTAATGTTGATTACCTTAGTTGTTTGTAAGAATCTTAATGATCACGTCATGCACTCAATGCAAGTTAATATTCAAAACATTTTTTTGGAGTTTTTGATATTCAGTATCCAAATTAGAAACTTAAGTATGGTGCTTTTTCCGTAATACAATAGTTTTGGTGTTGAAATACAGAATATGATCCTTGATTAGTGACTGAGGAAAATGAAACATTAATCAAATTTTAAACTAGAATGGCCCCTGGCTACAGTAACCGTCAACTTTACAAGCACATTCAATTATACGAACCTGACACGATCAAATGAACAGACAGCACAAATTTTGCTAACTTAGCTTATTCGGACGCGACTTAAATATGGTAGAGAACACTTTCCTTATTAAATAAAACAAGATAATCACACAGAATGCAACAAATGAGACATGTAATACAATATCATTAATGCCGAGCATAGCCAAACATGCCATTCCAGAAGCTATCACTTATATTGTAAAACCAACCTCTCATTTCAATTATTTTACAATTAATTAATCTTTAATCTTTTCCTGTCTTTTCTTAATCACTGCGTATCAACTTTTCATACCGTCAAAAGCATTGAGTATCATTGAAATTAATCTTAATCGGCTGTCCTTTTGTCGGTTATACACTAACATATTGTTTACACTTACCATGCATGTCAGCTTAAGAATAAGGACAGGATGGATGACAGCTAAATGATAAAACTAATTGCATCATAAAAATTCTTTTGAATTTTGAGACTTGTTCAAGGTCATTTAGTTCACGATATTTGTGCGTAAACAATTGGTCACGGCGAAGGTCGTTGGTTCTCTAGCCCCGTGTCTCAATTTAAAATTTTGTTGCAGCCTTTTCCTATTCCCCTGAAAATGGAGGCAGGTTATCCGTCAAATTTACTATTGGAAATCAAAAACACAATTTTTCCCGAAACCACAACTAACGTAGGGTCGTCTGTCCGTTTACGATCCAAGCCTATAATGAATAAAGTCAAAAAAATTTATGGTTCAGCATATATGTTAGCTAACATATCCAGAAATTTATCTTGTTGGTATGTTCCTCATGTTGCTCATTCAGCATGTAGTATTCAAGAAAATGGTTCGATTGCGTCGGTAATGGCACTTGTTCGCAATCGTCTATGTCACAAAAATGGGGTTACGAGTGATGGTGAGTCATAAATGTCTTTATACCATGATTTAACTGTCGCTCTTCGGACTTTAGCTACTGAATTTTTTATGCCACCACTTTTTTCGAGATTCTATATCTCATTGTTTCAAAAGTATATCGAATAATGTTTGTTACTACTTTATTTCACTGCTCCGGGATTTCATTTTGTTCAAGCAATAGGCATAGCAATTTTGATAGCTTTGCTTAACCATTTCTGACTTAAAGGCTTATGATATTGTCCAAAAATGTTGCAATACCGGCAAGTATTTTTTTTCGATTTACTTGATTTAGATATTATTCACTGCAGTTAGAGAAATTTAGGCAGGACATTGTTTAAGTCTGCCTTCGTTTTATGCTAACTACCGTCCATGACGGTCGTATCCTTACTAGCTATCTTTATTTTTAAAACTTTTGAACTACTGCCTTCTTATTTAGGATCTGGCTTTTGCTTGTTCGATGCACTTCAACGTCAAGGCATGGAGAATTTAAAACAGGCCCTTGTGGAAATCATTGCCGATATGGATAAAAACAAAGGTCTGACCTTGGAGAAGCCTCTGTCTAGGGTTAAACAAATTTCGGTTGCTTCCATTGTGAACAAACGCCGACGCCAGGAAGACAGGTGGTTTTTTGAACCCGACCTGGTTGCCTATGCGCCTCTGGAAACTGTAAGTAATTTGCTTTTGTTCCGAAGCTTGGGGCTTGTTTTAGGTAATCATTATTGACGTTTTTATCACTTCGCCACCATAGCGTCGCTGATTTTTTTCCTTTGCTTGAGTTTCATTTTGTAATGGTCCATTGTCGTCCCATGATTATGCGGACTCGTAAATTCAAGACTCCATATCCGCACCCACCCCTCACGGGCTAATTTATTTTAAACAATTTTCCTTTTTTCTTACTCATTAAATTGTTTATTTCAAGCATTTTTCCTTACATTCTATTCTGACCTACTTGTCTGGGGAACCTTGTTCAGGTTCCACTAACCGATATTAAAATATAAACGCAAACAGTCCTCTTGATTGTTGACAACCGTAAATCATTAGTGTGCGTGTTGTTTTGAAGAGACTGTTTATTGAAAAATTTCTTGTGTTACTGAGATAACAAATAATAACTTGAGTTGCGGATTTTTACAATTGATCACAAATGTTACTTCCAGCAGAAATATTGGGTTTCAGTTCATGTGTCCAGATGTTTAGCTATTGTTTCGAGCAGTAAGTCGAACGACATATGGGTACCTAGTGGCAAAGATACAAACATTTAACTAACAAATTGTCGTATGTTGGCAGACTTGCGTAAATCCGTTGTGTGTTCACTGGCGCTTTTTTGTCTGTACCTCAGTGCTAAATGATAAGGCAGTTGTGCACTTCATTTGTGCAACCTGAATTCTGCATTTTAATCTTGTTTAGTCAAAGCCTGTCCCTTTCCTAACAGGACACTCTTGTTGCAGTAAAACGCATTAAGTCTCCTGTTTTCTCCGTGAATTTCGCTACATGGTTTAAGTCCTAGTTTGTTAACTTGGATTGTTGACGCATGTTCACCCATGTGCTCTGTCTATTTAAAACTTGCTCATTTCGATCTTCTTCCATCCAAACGCTCTCTTTTCGCTGGGCGATTCGCCCTTGTCCTGCGTCAACTTCCCCATAAGTGTGCCTTCTACAAAACCTTGGCCTGCTGCTTTACTGATTCCGTCAATACGCATCGATAAAAAGGACACTCAATAACTGTAGTCTTTGCTTGCAAATATTGATCCATTGCGGACTCGGACTTAACCCTGATTGAGAATAATGGGTTTTTAGGTCAACTCTGCATCTTTGACTTGTAAAGCTCCTTGTCGTGCTAATTCACAGCATTAAGGCTTATCTGAACCCAATGGCTCGAAAGAGTCGGCGGTGTGTGTGTGTGTGGAGCCGTTTGATTGAATGTTCGGGGTCGTCATTGATTAATTATGATACTACCCGACTTCGGGTCGTATTGGTAACACAGTCTCAGTAAACTCGTTTAGTACTTCTGCACTGTTCCACTTCTCAAATTTGTTCACTGCTTCCAATCCTTCTAATCAGTCATTTTTGCTGTTCGAAGAGCATTTAAGTTGTTCACTCACTAACACCATTTCCGACCAGCTACTCTCCGCCTTTTTCATGTAATAATCATTCAAAGGAGGCCTCAAAAAGGAGCTTGTTAAGTAGGAGTAGGAGCATTTAAGGGCTGCGCATACATCGTTTGTGTTGCTGCACCCAAAGTGTTCTAAATGCAACAGTTCCCGTTTTTTTTAGAAAACCACCAATCTTTTCAATCCACAAAACACCTGCCTCTTTTACTGTAAAGCCTTCGCCCTGTTCCGTTTCTTCGTTGTCCATTATTTCACCTCAATTTCGTCTATCTAATCATTCATTTGTTGCCTTTTCTCGGGTATTTTGTACCATATTTTAGGCGTGCAGCTGACGTTATTAGATTTAAATGCTGCTTGTTTGCACAATTGCCAGTGCACCATGTATGCGCAACCGTGCTAGTTTATTTTCTGCGCATCTAACTTTAGATTCAGCGGTTTTCCACCCAACAAATCGAGTGCGGTGCTGGTTCCAATGGCTCTTTGGAGTTTTTGTCACGAAGCCCTTTTAATCACGTTTCTTCCCAGCTAATTAACTAAAAAATCTCAAACGAAGGCCATTCATCACGTTGTTTACTTTTTCACTATGTGTGCCACCAGCATAAATCTATTTATCACCCCACCCATTAATAGCAGAGTGCTTAACTGCTCTAGTCACACGGAAACGACGGGTTTTGAGCAGTCGGTCTTCCCTTGCACAGCAGCGTCCTTCCACAATAGTCTCCAACGCATCCATCGCCCATGACACAGCAGCGCGTAGTTAGGTCTTTCCGCAAACCCATGTCGCCAGCACGTGACGAAAGTCCCATTCAGCGGCGCATCACGTGGTGTACCACAAAAACCTTTTGACTGCCTAACAGGATTGGTTCTTTGTTTTCACATACTTCGATTGCGATGTGTGTCTGGTGTTTTATTTTTCTTAATATATAATTACAATGAGTTAGCCTGACCCAAGTGTAATTTACGCGCAAACTTGCCTCTACTTCAGGACGACAACGAAAAGTTGTCGAGGCTCAGGCGCCACGACTACCCCGAGGTAATCGGCTGCGGCGTCTTCGACGGCCACGGCGGACCCGAGGCGGCTGAGCACTGCTCGAATTTGGTGCCCTTTCTCCTGAGTCGTCGTCTCCAGAGACGCTTCCTCGAGACGTCCCACCTCCGGCGCTCCTCCGAAACCATTCCCGACATCCTCACTGGTGTCATTCACGAACTCAACTTCTCCATCGCCGAGTGCCATCGAAATAAAGTGCGTTTTTGCCATTCCGCACCGAGGTTGCACCGCATTGGTCCTTTGTGTGCTGTCTGAGCGTAATATCTTCACACATTTCAAGCGTTACCAATGTGTGTCTTAATAAGAGCGTAGAGGCTTGCTTGAGTAGATGACCGTAATGATTTCTTCCAGCAACCTTTTATTTCTCTACTCAGTTTTCAGCCACTACTTTTGTCTCTCGTTCACTGGGTCACAGAGCGAAGTTTGAGTGTATTGTTGTCACTTAACCCTCGTAGTACCAAATCGTTATGTTAAAGGATCCATCAGCTTACCCACCACTGAACGCCTCAGTACCAAGTGTTCCATGTCTGCTATACTTGAAATTTATTAGTACTTGTTATCATCGAGTCCTCTGCCTTCGCACTTTGTTGAAGCGTTTGTGCATAAAAGGCGTCCTTGAAAGTAATTTCTGTCCAGGTTTGCATGAGCCTCGAATCATTTCCTTATTTCCCCTCATTAGGCACAGCACTCTGCTTTTTGTCGTCAGGAGGCGTTTCCTGCAGTTGCAATTTGCCCTGCGCTCTGACATGCCGTAGACGCCAGCGCCCACGTGCAGAAAGCGCGTGGGCTATTTCTAGTCGAAGCACCGCCTTCCTGGCACCCCAGTGTTGATTTACTCCCCTGTATTTTTAGCCTTCTATTTCACCTCCGATTGTTTTTAACACGTTACGGCTTCATGCTCCTGCTCTTGTGTGGTGTGTGAACGTGTTTTTTTAGTCGACGCTCTCCCCCGATTGGTCAGCTCAACGTGGTCGAGTATCGGCACCGCACTTTACCTTTCTCCCATCTGCAAACGATTGTACCGCAGGAGTGATTCTTTTTTCCACTACCTCGTCTATTAGCTTTTCGATGTTTGTTCGTAAAGTAACACCTCCCGAGTTTTCGTTCATCGCTGAGGTTTCACCTTCTAGTGCTCCGTTGTTTTGTGGTTTTTATTTTTGATGCATCCCATTCTGATGTATGAAAATAGGCGAATGTAGCGACGTGTCAGTGGGCTTCCGGATTTGAATAAAACTAGACGCCTTCCAAATCGTGCTTTCCTTATGTAAATCAAACCTTAAGATGTCCACGTAGTCAACATAGCTCCAGCCAACTTATTAGTGGAACAGGCTCAATCTACGAAGCCGTGGCTGATTCCACCAAGCTTAGCGGAGCCTGAACCTTTTCTAGATTACACCTCGTGGCATGCGTGTTCTTCCCCTCAGTTCGGAAGACGCCATAATGTGTTGTATCGCAGGGTTCTCGGATGCCCTGCACGGTTTTTTACTAGTGTGCAACTTCTCCTACAGCGCGCGCCAAAGACGAATTAGCCACTGAGATCACATCTTTTGTGACGTGGGTCCCTGCATGATTCACTGTGGCCATAACTGGGCCTAACCGGCACCACCAACGCAACTCTCGGCACAACTGTTTTACTTCTAGTGGTAAAACTCAAGCTGTAGGGCCTTTTGAAGTTTATGCATTTCTTCACCAGAAGTCACCAAAAGGCATTTGCGCAATGCGTTGGCCGCAGGTTCCTCGAGCTACCTCCTCGCCAAAATTTCCTACACTTGCCTCGAGCATGAGTCATTCGCACGTGGTTGAATGAATGATGCGTCTTCCACACTTGGCACGGATGTTGTCTGCCCTTTACTAACCCAAACGGTCGGGTTACTTGTGGCCCGGCCGCGGTCCTATCGGGACGCCTCAGTTAGATTTTAAAGTCAAGTAAACTCTTCAGTTTATCAAGTAAGGACACCGTGGAAAGCTGTGCTCCATGTCAAGCGTACCCTGTACAATGCTCCCACTCACTTGGCTTTGGTGCTCTTGGGGGAATAGTGGGCGGGAGGGGGGTTTACGACACTAACTCCAAACGTATTCTGATTGCGACGGATTTTTTGCACCCACCGGATTCACCTTAGAACGAAGTCTGTCGCGATTTACGCGTTCTAGCTCATTCACGCTTTTATTCATAGGCCTGTCTGCGCCTTTTCTGCATCCCAATAACTCGCACAAGGGTATTTCTGCGAACGTAATTTTCCTACAATCATCCAATAGCCAGCCTCGTGGACTTTCCGCTTCTAAGTTTAAACAACGGGCTTTACCGCATGCCCATGAGAGCTTGTTTACTAGTGTTTTGGTATTCGTATCTTCCTTTTCTACGTGCCCGATGTGTCGTGTTTTTCTAAAACTGTCCTTCACAACATCTGCCGATCCGATTGCGTCGTGTGGTCGCGCGCCTGTTCTCCATGTCATCGACGGTGACAACACAAGCACTAAGCCGTAAAGTGACCACTTAACTCTCCATCTGTTCTCGTAGCAAGCGGCTGTGGCGGTCGGTTGTCTGCGGCTAGCCGATGTGATTGGGACAGTCCGAAAGGCATAGTTGGAGTGGCTATCCTAATGACCCCTCCCTTTCTAACATGCTGCTCTTCCAACGTCTCCCGTCTTCCCACTTTTAAATCACGCTGCCCCATCCTGCTGTGTCCAGCTAATGTTTGAATGCGCCGAATTTGAGATCCACGCTAATTGCATTCGTGCAAGGTCATGAGCCGCCAAACTGAGGCCAAGAAGAGGCGTTTGTTGCCACGGGAGCTGCCTTCCCCAGTGGCACTTTTTGTGTGGCTGCAAGCTGCCGTGACGGGTGTCAGAACACATGGTCTCTCACCCGCGCCTCGTATTAGCCTTGCGCCAGCCACTTTCACCACTACGGTCCGTTTGCATGGCCGTTTATTTATCATATGGCCTGTGACACATGCATGCACGCACGCACGCACGCACCAGTCCAGTCGACTCCAAGGCTCGTTATTTACTCTTGTTGACATTGCAACACAAAACTGGAGCTGCCATGTTCTGCCCGCCAGCACGTCTGTTCTAAAGGCGTCTGAATCACCCACCCGAAACCTCATTTCTCGGGAATGCGCTAGGCGGAATGCGCACTAATATATTCTCTTTAAAAATGCACACCAGTTGATGGGTAAAGAAAACAGCTTTGCAATAATCCATTATTCCATTCTGCTCTATCCAAATGCCTTGTGATGACCTCTAAAGCACTAAGACAGTTTTTTTATTTGACTGGCACCGGTCAGTACCACCTATAGGGTTGCGTTGCATGGAAAAATTCGGTAGAGCAAATTAACTTCGCGGTTCGTTAATGACTTAAAATTCTCACACTTCAGCGCCAATATCAATTTCTTCCCGTTGTGGGAATTCCTTCCCTTGTCAGGCGGTGGGCAGTCAGCTGGGTTTCGTGTCACGTGACTGCGACAAGCGCGTGCGCACGTGATCGCGACTGGTTGACCTCCTTGATTTGGCCATTTTACGAGAGTGCGCGTCTCAAGCATTTGTCACCTCAACGTGGGACAGTCATTCCAACTTCCCCTCTGATTCGTCATGTCATCCAAGAATGTCCACCCCGTGTCCCGACCTTCGAGGGCTTCAGGCAAAACGACTACTAATCATTGTATGACCTCCCAGTAGTTTCTAGTCAAGTTCTAATTCGTGTGTGTCTTCTACTTCTTCGCCCAACTGTGTACAAGTTTGTCCCTGGCACCGATGCCCAATTACACACTCCACCTGATAGTTACCATCAGAAATGCCTCTACATTTGCTATTTCACACTGTAGTAAGCATCGATTCATGCCATTTACGCCACGCTGCATGTCTAGGTTATTTTGTTTGCCCTGTGTGTCCCGTAAGCTTTGTTCTTAAAATCGGCAAAAAATTTTTTTGCTAGGTGACGGGATTGTAGCCTCCCTCGAATGCCCATAATGTGGTTCGGTCCTGTAAAAACTGCTTAGCGTGCACCCTTCGTACTTCCCCTCCGCGCCCTCAACTGATCGCATTAATGCAATCACGTCTGCGCCACGATCGTGGTCACCGTGTTCCTCTATGCGTGCGTACCTTGACTGGCTCTTTTTTTTCGTCCCATTGCATAGCGGAACACCTGCATTTGTGTGAACTCAATACCTTCGAGGCTAGATAATGTTTCAAAAACTGATATCCTCAATAAGATGGCGTGCATATGTTCGGGGTCCCCCGACACTGTCAGACGAACTCTCTGAAGCACCGCAGCTGTTCTCTCACATTCGACTTCATGCCAGGTGTATTGAAATGTATTAGCCCAAAAATGAGGGATTATTAATCCTCTTTGGGCGAAACCCCCTCCGAATGGGTCTTACTTCCATGTACTTCCCTCCTGACAGAAAATTCATTAAGCGTGAAAGTTATTTTGCGCGTTCAGGTGCTTTGTAAACACTCATAATCATTTGCCTTGGCAATAGCTGCTGCCGTCAGCGCTGCGTTTTCATCCCGTTTTCGTCACGCGTGAGATTCCTTTAGTTCACACGCCCTCACCCGCAACCCGTGGTGTTTATGCAGGTTCCTGCGCGTGGGCTTCCTCCACCCCTTGCACATTGAACTGATGAAGTTTTTTTTTCAAATCGGGCTTCTTCCTTCCTGGATTCCAAACTATTCACCCATAATTGATTGTGACAGGCGTGCGTGAAGTCCTGTCAAAGGCAACGTACACTTTGCCGCTCCGTTACAGTGCCACCTACAACCTCCCTCTCACGGTTTCCACCACCACCACCACCTCGAGCTACAGGGCGTATCTTCTGGTGGCAGATTCGGCTATTTAAGTTTGAGTGTTCATATTACAAGTCTTTTGCAACTCTCGAATCATCGTGAAGAAACTGGAAAAGTAGTGGACTGTGGATTTTAACTGTGTATTCGTTATAAAACGATTCCCTGTCCCCCCTCCCCAACAGCATGCTTAAGGTTTGATCGGCAGCGCACTTTTTCTCGGGCAAAATTTTGTGCCTAGTTTGTTTTCAGAAACCAGATAGCCGTTTACGGTTACTTTCTGATATTCGTCTGTGAAGTAACCATCTTGTAGATCTAACTGTTCATTCCTCACGCGTAAGTTTTTGATTCACACATTTCATTGTCTCACGTCTCCGTGTCTGGCGTGAAACGTAGCCTCGTTTTACTACGAAATGACCGGCCACTATGCGTCCACAGGGCATTTGGTCGGAAGAACTCGGTGGGCCTTAAATGCGATCTGAATTGCTTGTTGTAGCTCTGGAGCTCGGGCACCACGGCGACAATATGCCTGGTGTACGGTAATCACATCTACACCTGTTGGATAGGCGATTCGCAGGGAGTGCTCTTCACGACCACCGATGTCAAGACTAAGACCAAATCAGCGACCACGCAGAATCTGGAGGAGACGGCTGCACTCGAAAGGCCAAGTAAGCCTCGACACGACCTCGTGTCCTCAGGAGCTTCAAGCATCGAAGAAACGGAAAAACGCAAAAAGATTGGTCATGAGTGTGTAATCCAGCCAAGTCCATTGAATTTGCAATCAGTGGATGCTCCTACCAGCAGCGCCGCCGCTCTTGTGTCGCCCACTTCACCACGAACACGAGCCACGCGATGGGAACTCTCCTTCTCCTGGCTAACCTCATTGGTTCGAGGGAGCAGCAACAGCAGCAAGGAGTCGAGCCCCTCCGAAGTGCCGCCGACGTCTCCACGCCAGGGCCAAGTGCGTGCGCCCCTTGCCACGCAAGAGGTGGCCGAAGAACTGGGCGAGGATGTGGCGAGGGAAACTTCTCCTGCACCCTGCCGCTATGGCTCCTTGCCCACGAAGAAGGTAGTCACGATGCGTGAGCAACAGCAGAGTAAGGTGCCTGTGCGTGCCACATCCAAGCGACTGAGTGCGCACTTCTCGGAGCCCTCGCTCGCTGCTCCCACCGAGAAGTGGCCAGAGACGACCCCAGCACTCTCCGCCGGGCATCGAATCAGCCCAACTGGCGACCTCCGTGGTAGTCGGTCGACTTCGGTGGTGGAAAAACCACCATCATTGCCTGCGCCTTGCTTCAAGGTTCTAACTCCCTGTCTTCATCGTCCCGAGCATCCGGTAAGTGTGCACATTCGTTGCTCTAATCTTGGGATTTTCTTATAGCAACTTTAATCGTAATCAGTTCAGATATAATCTAGAATAGCTCATTTCGAACTGTGCTTTACTTTTAACTAAAGAAGTGGTGGTATTTTCAACATGGCTTGTAACATTTCATGCCATGTTGCATCAACATCATTGCGGCGGACAAAATCCCTTTTTTTGGGCTTCCTTAGGTTGAGTTCGTCTCAGTTTTGCGTACCGGTGGTTGTATCACCTTTAAACCGTCTATCGAAGTTGACTGCGAGACTAATTCCAATGAAGCCCTACGTACCGATTGCACTCCCTCACCTGTAATGAGTAACGCCCAACTGCTCTACGTTCCCGATCTCTCAATGGGCGGCGTCTATCGCGTCGGGGGCATATCGGGTGTCACTCGCTCTCTTGGCGCCAGCAGCTCAATGATTCCCGGTCTCTCTGACCTTCCCTCCCTCTCTGTCCACCGTCTCTCCTGTGTCGCCACGTGCCTAATCCTTGCCACGGACGGGCTCTGGGACACTTACGGCTGTTCTCCCGCCGACCTCACGCACTTCTTTAGCGGCACACCGAACCGTGAGTTCGCCAAACTCCTGACCGCCCGCGCTGTTCGCAACGGATCCACCGACAACGTGACCGTTCTCATCATCTGGCTATCCGAAGCCGGTGAACTCCATGAGTCCGTGCCAATGGAGCCTGATCTGCGTTCCCCGTGTGCCTACTCCACGGGCACTCGCTTTGCTTCAGTGCCTTGTCTGGGCGACACGCGATTGCGGGGCACAGTTGGAGGTGGGTTCTCCGATGGGGAGCCGTCTCTACCACGGTACGTCGAGCCCCAGGAACGCCTGCTCTCCAGAAGTCACTCGGTGGAGGATTTAGCAGACGTAGATCGGATCCGAGCGTCCAGTCCGATGCATGTCGTTCCCTAGTGTGTGTGTACTTGCCTACGTGTCTTTCAGTCTCTTATCTCGATGGTGTGGTGTGTTCGCATTTGTGTCACGTGCCCGAGTTCCAGTTCTCGTTTCTCGGTTGACAGTTTTTACTGGTACACTGCGCCAGAGGTCTTCTCGGATGTCTTAAAACCGACTAATAAATGACTTTTGCACAGCCGCCCAAATTTTGTTTTGTTAATCTGGCTATAGCGACTATTTATGTGGTTCTAGAATTGCCGTCTGGTTTGGAGTATAAGCTGTAATGTGTTGCTAACACTTGTGGTAGTTGGTCTATAGAATCTCTAGCAGATGCATCTTGGGCAAAATCTCGTGGTGACTATAATAGTTTGCCTCGGCTGTGACTCATCTAGATGGAATGTGAAGAAAAACAAATCAAATTCGGTGGTTAGTTGTCACTCAACTCCCCACTCGTGATTCTGGTATAACTGAAGATATCAACTTATGTAGAATTAAGGTGACGCTCGGTTTTAACCCTGGATTGACGCTGATGTGTGGTAGACATTTAGGTAATTCCTTAGTCAAAAACAGTGAGGGCTTACAAGTTTCCGCAAGACGCAAGTTCTCAAGTTGTGCTTCAAAAGCCTTAATTGCTTACTTCTGAAAATACCGGTATGCGGCGAATCGTGGTGGTTTGCGTCCATCGGCCAGGTCGTCGCACACTCAGACCCTCCTCCCTCTCCTTTTCACGGCGTCCTTTTCGATCTTGCGAAACCCTCCCCGCATACACCCCTGTACATTGCGTTTCCTCGCTACTCATTCCATCATTTGTACCTTTACAAGTTCACGCAGACAGAGACGATTTCTTAGTCGAAGTGGCGTGATTGTCACAATTAGGTTGAGCCATCTGGCAAACGATCGAGTTTCCGCCGTCTCTAGTCTTCCTTATCTTCATGGGTATCTGCGTAATGTAATCGGGCATGTAGTAGATCGTACTGATTCACGTCCAGTAATCTGGTTGCCGCACTCCCCCCGCCACTCAGACCTCATTTTCTTATTCCTCGAGTGAACCTGTCTGCTCTCGCAACCCTGTGCGTGTACCAGCCCACACTTCAGGCCACTCAGCCATGTGTACTTTTGCAGAATCACCCAGATTGTACTGGCCAACTACCCCTCATTATTGAGCTACAACATTTTTTACGAAACAGTCACAATTGAGCTGATACAGCCAATAGACGGTTGACTCTCTCTCATTCGCGTCTTGTACTGTGCCGCAGTAGGGCCAATACAACGCGGTGGCCCCGGTGTGGTTGAAGGCTACATGCCGGGACCTTCGACAATGGGTGACCTCGACCTTGACCTCACATCGAATTCCTGTGAGCTAGAACTTTACGGTTTTCAGGCTTTTTAGACTAAAAAGATTTCCATTTTACTAGGAAATTTCATGAAAATTACAAAAGAAATCAGTGGTGCAATAAAATGACGGTCGGGCCAATGAACATTCTCCTTACTTTTAACTTTTTCCTCAAACGCGTCAAGAAGCTTTTCTAATAATGGGTAGTTTGCGTTTATAACATCTGGGGCTTAAATTGCTTTTATAGCATGAATGTTTGATCATGCTGTTGTCTAATAAATACTTGGTTTAATGGCGGCTCATTTGTTCATCGAGAACTCTTTTCATGAGTGAATTGTAGTGGGCATTGCATGATGGATGACACGTTCTAGTGTGTCCATTTATCTTATTCCAACGCAGTCGTCTTTTAGCGTGCACTCCTGTGGCCAATTCGCGCTTTCTCTAGGGAAAGATCGGATTCACAGGAGCTGACCTTTGGTCTACAAACACAAGTACTCTTGTCAGTTCTACCCAGAAATCCAGGGCTGCATTGTGTAAATTGTAACAAATTGCGTTCTATTCAAATTGAAACTCTGCTCAGTACTGACTATAAATGAATCTTTTAACAATATTACTAGCATACAAGGCTGCATTTACTAATTACGCGTTGACTTCAACCTGTTGTGTTGTGACGCAATGAACTTACCATACGGTTTCGTCAAATACAACGCTGCTGTTTAAGCAACTACATGAAAACAAGCAAAGCTGTGGTGAGAGGTTGCTGCTGAGCCGGACACTTCGGCCGCCGTGCCCCTGGAATGATGGACTGACGTGGGGACGGCAACGGTGGTCGTTATTTCGGCCACCGGAGTGCATGCGGGAGCGAATCAATGGCACCCAAGTGCTGGCGTCAGACGACAGCCAGCCCGCTGCACTCGTTTAAAATATTTCAAAATACACTGGGGGCGGCTGCGGTGAACCGCACGTGGCCCACACTCGGGGTTCCCATGCTTCCCATCGCTTTCATTCTAAAACTTGTCAATTCAACTTCTTCCACGACATACCTCTCCGAATTACGCCTCCATCATACCGGATGGTCCTTTTCCCAGCTTGAATTTTTTTTACTGAACGTTATAAAATGAATGGATGGGGCTGCATTAGTGTTTCTGTTTAAAGCTGAATTTCCATTTAGTGTAAATATTTGTAAAAGTTGTACATCCTGGTCGTGTGTAGCTACCAAAAACCTTGATGCATTAAAGTAAACAATTTCGAAGGCCATGCAGAGTATGTATTAGTATAGGAAGAACTAACAGTAAGTATTTTAACCCAGATAGCCACCATTACCAAAGTCTCTCGTTTTTTGGTCGTGGACACGATCTTGCTTAGCTGAAGTTTATTAATAATTTGACTCGAATACCAGCTATGGGTATTAGGCACTGCCTTAACTTGTTTAACGCTAGTGGAATTACTTCGGGCTATTTGTGATATGACCTCAGATTTGATGAGATTGCCTTTTCATGGGAAAAAAAGCCCTTTTAGCTGGATTAGTACAAAGGGTGCTGCAACTCTTGGTAGAAAGGACTTGTAGCACATCGAGTGGCCTTAAAACCCACCCGTGGTCAGTGTCCGAAGGCGGTGATTGAAGCCGCACAGTCTGATAGCAAATTTAAATCACACAAGATAGCCTGGGGATGGACACGCCTATCAACGGGGGCCTTTGCTGAGTGACGGAAACCCCGATTGCAGAATGAACTAGACTGTATAACCGTAATCATTTTTGTTGATCATTTATCAGCGGGTCTGACTTAGTTATTTGTATTCAGCTTTTAATTTTCCAACAGTTCGACCACTTTCAACAGCTCACCTCACTGTTAACCACTAGGACTTGATTCTGCAGCGTTGTTGTCGGTTGCTTGCAAAAAAGGGACTTTAAAATTGAACTTGTCTTATTGTTTTGTGTCTGTCTTTACTCAGCTTGTCTCTATGTGTGCAAAGCAAATTGTTTACCTGCTCTTTTTTGAGTCTGTTTTGGCAAAAAAAACATTCATCTTATTTGCCTTCGTTTTTTACCCAAGAACTTACAAAGCAATTTAGTCCTAATATTAAACCCGTTACGAATGTAAGGTAAAATAATGCGACTTGGTGTTGAAACTTTTAAGGCGCCTGTAATTTTAAAACAACTAATTGATCCTCAGTGATTCGTAAACACATTGGGGAAGCGAAATTGCAGCAAGTGCTTCAAAATTTGATCCTGCAAGAGCTTGATGTTTATGAGGCAACTAAAATTATGACTGTTTGGATGGTATCATATTTAGGTTTCAAGATTTTTAAATCCCAACTTCATAAAAACGAAAAATAATTAAATAATGAGCCAATCCATTGAAGGTCGCCGCCATAAGAAGAGCATTATCTCGCCTTGGATGTAGTATTTTGGTACGTGGTGTGTTGTAAATCTCGTTGATTCACACTCGTTAATCCGGTTGCTCCATTCAACGAGACACTGCGTCTACGTCTTCTCCGGTTCCCCTCTTCATCGTAATTCGGCCAGATTCAACTCAGTGGCCCCGCATTTAGAATAATTCATTGCGAGTTTCGTGAATGCAAAACATGTATTATATATATCGGGCGTCAAGAACATGGACAATCCCGCCATCAAAGTTCTTCAAGGAACATAGTTGTCCATCAGTTCAGGGAACGTCGGGAGCGATTAAAGGCATGGTCACTAGTTGTAAACCAGTTGCGCTGTATTTTCCTACCGCGTCAGACTCAATAACTGTTGAAGCAGCGATGTAAATTCCGGACCCAACTGAGGTCAACAGATTGCTTCAGTCCACTTTCCCTTAGAAAGTTCAATAAGACCCGGCGTAACAGGGATACTATTGTTTAGTTGATGTCTTAAATTAGCGTGCTCCTGTCTGGATACACAGTCGTGTGTCTATAAATCATTTATGCTTGTGGTGATGGGTGTACAAAATAGAGCAAAGAGATGTCCACAGAAACTATGAGGTGGCTGTGAATGGGGCTGAACATATTCAAGGACAAATGAAAAATGTTGAACTACTATGTTTTACTACACACTCATTACTCTCTATGATATTCACCGTTCCTGGAAAGATGTGTGGATATAATACGTTTAAAATGGACCTAACTTCATCAATAATCGTTTCTCTCAATTATATATAGTTAATTCTTCGATTTTCCTTGCAAATACAGATTAAATAAGATACAAACAGTCCAGACAACCTTTAAGACTCCAACTCTTAAAATCTAACATTTTAAATATTTACTCGAATTTTTATTAGTATCTGGTAAAGGGTATCATGACCGTGAAATTTATAAAATCAGGATTGATCCAGAAGGCATATTACGTTAAAAATAAACTAAGTGGAATTTCTGTGTTTAAATTTCTGACTTGAAATTAAATCATTGAACGTTTTTCATTCACTTGTGTATAGCATTCTTAATAGCCTCGACCAAACCAATTCACTATCCATAATTTTTTTAGCAATAAATTGTTTCAACTTAACTGTGAAGGAATCCAAAATCCCAGATTCCAGGTCTTGGTCAGGTATGTGCAATAGATTTTGATTCAGGTTAAGTTATATCAAACAAAAGCGTAACCGCCTCACACGGATGAATAACATTTTGCTTTCTTAACGAAAGTAGAAAAATATGTGTTTGATTTAATCAAAACTTATCGTACTCTACCTCGCTCAACTAACTTCATCCACAATTTAAACCTAACCGAAAGATATACCTAACGCTAAAAGAGGTGCCTGCATTCAATTGCTGATTTTTTGCCTGATTAAGTGTCTTTGTATTTAGTAAGGGTACGATATCAATAGACAAGAGTTGACTTCAAGACTTACAAATATGATTGGTAATTATATTGGCTGGAATTGCAGTAAGCTGGATAATACCTACCCAAAGTAAAGAAGAAGAAAAGGAGAATTTTCGCATTAATTTTCCAGTGCAAATAGTCTTTATATAACGTTGTCTTTGAAGTCCTAGATTCATGAAGGTCTATTCTGAACCCAAAAACTTTGAGGAAGAACACTCTTGAAGTGAATGGATACGTGGCGTGTGGGGCATTAATCTGAACAGTTACCCGTGATACCCTGTGGCGTCGGATTAGGGCGCAGACATGTTGGACCACCTGGCCTCAGCCAATCCCGTGTCTCTCTGCGATCCAATGGCA
>UXSR01005222.1:179097-197133 GCA_900604375.1 Mesocestoides corti
AAAGCCAACCAGAGAAGGACATGGATGAGATGCAGTATATAATGAGCGGCGTGGCTAGCGCGGTGGACTCGGATGGAAGGCGCCTGACGCGTGGCTCTGGCTTCTGATTGGTCAATAAAGCCTGTTCTGTTGTACCGGTCTTTACCTAGTAGGGCTCGGGTATTCTACAACCCACCATTGGGCTAAGTCAAACCAATCTGGCCTGCAATTTGTCCTTCCGATATTCCGTCCACATCAAGCAGCGCTTATATGCCTGAGGGTTAATTCTGACTTCATCCCCGCAGGGACAACTTCTCACTGTTTCTACAATTTCCATTTCCCTAGGAACTCGCCACTCTGCCTTTGTATACAGCAGTCATATTTACATCAGGACCCCATTACCACTCGTATCATGTAGAATTTATAGTTTTCGCTCCTAATAGCGTGAGGGAGTGACTGATTGTAACCTCTCAATTTATTCACGTTACATATATGCGCTAAATCTGTGCAATGATGCAGACACGTCCAGCCAGTGTGTAATTAGTCAATTGTTTCATTATAGGTCCTATATAGCGGCGTTCCACCCCCTATTGTAGAATATCCGGGATATAGCTTCTAAAAAGACAGACTTGTGATCATCTTTGTTGGCCATTTTAAACAAACGCAGGCAGAGGATAGCCTAAACTGATGAGGTGATGAAGTATAATCGCCATTCCCCCTAAATGGAAGCTACCCATGACTTCGGGTGGGATTCTGGCGCCGTCTAAATTGAAAACAAAAAAACAAGTTTTATTTCATCATATACTGATGCCCACATCAGGCTGGCGAGTGTTCCAAACACCTAAAGAGTAATGGACTCTAACCCTTTAGGTTTTTCTGGAAGGCCTCAGCATTCACAATAGATACTTCCTCTATTTTCAGTACAATTGGCTCCAAACGACCTTGATGTCTTTCCTGACTTGAAAGTGCTTGATAGGATGTATTGGTCCCATTTCGGAAAATTCTTTATATCTAATCGTTCAGAAAATAAGATCGACTGACTTGAATAAATTCAGCTGACGTTTGTAGAATCTAATGAGGTAAGTACGAAATTCTAATCTTCATAACGATCCATGGCCTCTGTTGCCGATAGTAGGAGAGGGAAAGGGCTCGTTTTCGACTAGCCTTATTAATTCGCACCCACTGCCATTAGTGTCAAATGGAACTGTCATAACACATAGACGACAAGTTAAACATGATAGACTGGACTGACGTACCGCAGTCCACTATCGTCCGTGAGTAATCGTCCATCGGAGTCCACCACACATGCTACACGGCCTTTTTTAAGATCTTTTATCTGCCCATGTCTTTGGTTCGTCGATGATATTTCTCGTAGGCCATTTTTGGCGCCCAGAGATAGAGGATTGGATAAACTTGGCTCTTTCAAATATGTCTGCACCCCTGAGCGACAAGAAGGGCTTTCGGTGATAGGCCGAAATGTCAGTAGCTGAGCCGTGGTCGAAATATCCTTTACCACCAAATTGGGAAATGAAGTATGATCCGAATACTAAGCGGAAGTATGAAATAAGCCACTATTTTTTATCAGTTGTCTCATCACAGTTATTTTGTTGACCACGAAAAAAAACGTGCCACCTGGACGGATCCTCGTCCAAAGTATTACGGCAACAATTCTCACACGAATAGTGATGTTAATGTAGAACGGTCTTCCGCTAAAGCGTCAGTTGGTTCTGAAGTAGGTTTCCAGTATATAGTATTGACCGGAAAACCAAGCTTTCAAGCGATGTCTTGGAGTCGATTCACATCCCGTCTACGGAGGAACCCTCAACAGTTTCTTTTACGTCCAAGACAAGTGCTGTAGTTAGTAATTTCATAAGTTCAAGGTAATATTCTTTCCCATGTTTTAAGACTTTATTTTATCTGAGTAGGTATAGTGGCACCTGACATTCATTAAATACTGTTACTTCTGCACTTTTAACTTTTTGCCAAAACATGTTGCTAAACCCCACCACCTCCAATACATTATGGTAGATCTGTTTGTGTAGCAAAAACACTTTCAATGCATTTGTGCAAGTTTACAATTCAGCCACTGTATTGAGCTTCAATTCGGATGAATATTTTACTGTCTAGATTTCCGGTATATAATAACTTTCAGTTCGTTGCTTTGAAAAGCTCATCATGATCACTAAAGCCAGAACGTAGGCATTTTTTCACAGTTGGTTAGCGTCAGTTTGAGAATTTAATCAAGTCATCCTCTTGTACTTTTTTCCGCAGTCTAAAATGCACGAATTTCGGCAATTCATTTTCATGTACACGCGTTCTACTTAACCTTTTTGCGTGTGTCTCAAGTAGATAAAACCCTTGAACCAGGAAATGGCACTGTGCGTATTTCGTGGGTGGTGCTATACTTTAATCACTTGTCTACGCTCTAATTAGCATGATCGCCTGAGCTATCTTGCTTGTTTCTTCAAAATAACGCAATCCTGGTTACGCAATTTACTTCTTGCATTATTTTACTACTTCAGTTACAATCCAAAACACGACAGCCTAAGCCGAAGTCAGAAACAACCTCACAAGTCATCGAGGAAAGAAAATGTGTAGGTCTCTGTCTGTTATCGATATTCCTTTAGGAAAACCCGAAGACCTAGTGTTGGTTCGACGTCGATTCCATCAGGTATGTTATTTTGTTGTTAACTTACAATGCATGAATTTATAGCCTCTTCGCGTAGATCTCAGAAAGGCTGCCGACTGCCTTCCCGCCACTGTACATCGCCTGAGTCCGAATTAAAGGGTGATTATTACTTGCAGGAAGATAACGCGGACAAGACTCGAAATTCTGAAATTGAAGAACTCAAGTCCGTCCCAGAATCGAAAGAAGCAACTAACGCTTTGTCAGATCTGTAAGTCTGTTTGTGCACTGTTCATCTTGAGATCAGTTCTACATGTTTGCTCCTCAAGCCCTAAAACTTGCCTAAATTTTCATTTCACCCCCGGATTCTCTGTGTTGAGACCCAGGCAGCAATTGTAGTGACTTGCTAAGCGAGTACATCTACAAACTGCTTTGGCTGTTTGCAAAACTATCTGATTCAAAATTTGGGCACCAAATTGTCTTATGTTATTAGTAATTGATTATGTTTTCAAAGTGACTCCATCGTATTTTTAGGGACCGCGATTCAACAGAAAAAAGTGACAACCAATCTCAAGTTACCAAAGTAGACGATCCAAGTGTAACAGATTCAGAAGCCCTGGATAAAGGGTCGCCAACCCAGGTGATTGTTGGAATATTTTGGCGTTTTTTTGGGAAACTTAAGTATTGGAATCTGTGGCTGTTGGACAGATCATTTCTTTGCGTTTCTTGGTCGTGACAATAATAGCAATTACCAATTGGTTTGGTGGTATCCCTCCCCAAATTAGTCCACAACTTCTGAACGTCCTATGATTTGCCAATTGACGAGGACACGTACTTTTAACCCTAGAATACCACGTCGAGAAACGAGGTAAGACAAGGCTGCAGGTTAAATCAAGCGAAGGGCCACAACCCCGACCTCCTAACGAAACGAACTCCAGCCAGGGGTCCAGATCCGAGTCTGCGCCGTGGACCTGACCCTTCCCTTCCACGGGGACCGAATCCCGACTTGTTGCGGAAAAATCAATCAGGCAAACTGGTTCGAGCGGATCCACTGTGCTCTGTGTTAGTTCAATGACTTCGTTTTTGTTTATCAATGTTTATCTTCAAGTAACACTGCAGATGTCAATCATTATTTCAATGCTTTTACCCTATACGCCGTTCTGATCTTCATATTATAATTTATGGTTAACCCTGGTTTCTCGCATACTATTTGCAATGGTTAAAGCCTTGTTATGTTTCACATATTACTGATATGCATGTTGGCCCTAAAGCCACTTTAATTATGACCTCTTTTTCATCTTAAACCTGGATTCAAAGTCACAACGCGTTCATTCAAGTACCACATTTGTTTCAGAGTAATAGGTAGCAGAGATTACCTCTTTGCGTATCATTTGGGTGCGCTAATCGTGAAATCCACCCATGTTCGTTTCTCCATTATGAGTCAAATGAACAAAACACGGCTTTGGTTATGTGCTTGTACTTCTGGTTGGGGGAGAGGGTTAGTGTGTGTGTGTGTGTGTGTCACTGCAGTCAGCGGTGTACAAGGGGGCAAAAATCAGTGCAACTTCCTCTTTGCTTGTCTCTTCAAGGCAGCTTCTCTGCGAGTTAGGAAGGCTCTGCAGTAAGCCTGAATCACCGAGCAATTTTCCGCTAGCCTGGCTTCGCGTTCGGCTGCTTCCCTCTCCCTCACCTTCTGCGCCTCTTGTTCGGCCAAGACGGCTTCGTGCTCGACCTTCAAGGCCTCACAAAAAGGCAAAAAAGGGCTTTAAGTGATGGGCTTAGATTCCCTTTACTATGCATGGTTTGTCTGGGGGTCACTCGTTGTTAGACTCAAGTTTGTCACTTGGTATAATTCCGTATTTAGTTGTGTGTGTACTGTGTGTGTTGTGTAGGATGTAACTCCTTCCGCCAATCGAGTTGCTGCTCACTTCATTCTTCGGATCATTAAAAACAGTCGGATGAACACAAATATGTGTAATTTTGGTGAATGATTAAAAATTTGGTCACCAAGCTTCACAGGTAACTTGACACCAAAATCTGTATTCAGTTAGAGAATAACGAGGAATGCGCGACGGCAAGGGATCTAGCTCAATCAGATCTTCAGATCTGGCTAAAGACGGGGCCTAAGTACTCTTACCGCCAGGAGCAACTGCAAAGCTAATCTAACGGTAAACTAGTTGAGCGAAATGGCAAACCTCGGTTCCGCTGCGGCGTGTGACCAATATCGGGCCTTTTGGCCATCAGAGCGCCTCACAAGAGGTTTGTTGTGGGTCCTTCTATGGTCACAGGAGTGGTCACCACGTCAAAGTACTAGCAGAGCTTTCACGAGACAAATCAATGTGTGTTCAAATTAAATGACTTGATAACACACCGCCCAAGGTACTGCAGAGGCCTACTCAATTCTTCGATCACCTCAATAAATTCCTTTCCAAACGGAACTAATTAGAATCAAGGGGCTCTTTCTTGAATGTAAAAATCCTTATCTCGAATAACAGTGTAAATTCTACGTTGATTTAGAGGTGTTTGAACTTCTAATTGTCCTACCAGCCAAATTGTAAACGATTAGTGACGTGTTGGCTTTGTCAAAGGTTGGTCGTGCACAGGGAGTGTTGTGGGGATGGAGGTGTTCACTTAAGAACAAATCTGACATGAAGAAAGCACTAGTTTGGGCGCCTCCGCTGCGACGTGTCTGGTGTATTTTGTCACCTGCACGCACACACCCGCGCACCACCTGAATTGTAACGTGCAAGTTAAATTTATAGGATTGGCCCGATTGTAGCGTCTCGGGGGGCCTTTTTAATCACAAAGCCTCTGCAACGGTGGCACTCCCACTTACGCAAGGTACCATTTTTAAGCAATAACGGAACTGTTAGTCGCTTGGACTTACTGATATTTTGCTTTCATACTCTTTCAGTTGAGCTTCCTCATCTCTGAAGGTTTTCATCATAGTGTCGTACTTCTCCTTTAATAGAAACAACTTAAAGTCAGCTACAAATGTTAGACCGGGGCATGTGAACGCACAGTTTAGGAATGTGGACAGAAAATTGCGCTAAAACTAGGCCTGCGTGTGTGTCAGCGCACTTGGACACATATAAATAAATCATTGCTGTAACCTGGGTATTTTTGGCACCACGCAACTCACCACACTGCCGTCTCTACGTTCCACAAGTGACCTTTTGAGCGCGCGAATCAACAACTCGAGGCATAAGTCAGCAGTTCTAATACTAGGACCGTGTTTTCTGCTTCTTCAAAGTACCACTCTCACAAAGGGTCTAACTTTCCCCAGCACTGCATCGGTGTCGTCGGTTGTCCCATTTGGGCGGAGGTAATATCATCACAGTGGTTGCGTGTAGTGTTATGCTATGGTCGAATTTTAATCAGTAAGCCGTGAAACACGTAGTTCAGATACTTCCATGTGATGCAATTTTGCATTTCTAAGATCCCAGCGTAAAGAAGCCAAAACTGACTGCATTATAGTAAGTCTTAGGTTCTTTTCAATAGAAATCGTCACTTTCACCAAGCACTGACTTGGAACCAAGAACCCCACCCTCACATGTTGTGAACAGGCGGTACTGTATCACTTCATGGAGGGCAGGAGGCATAACCTAGATTTGCATGTCTTTCAGGCGTGTGCGTATAATTTGCAGATCTCAGACAGGCGTTGTCCTCTGTTGGATCGAATTTCCCAAACCAATCGGAAGGCTTCTCACTTGAGTTGGTGAAGGGTGTCGGACTGGGTATGACCCTCTTACAAGAGGCCTGTCCAAGTCTTCATTTGTGTGTCCGTCCTGGCCAAGGCGTTTGGCCAAAGCTACTCAATTTACTTTGCATCGTCACTGACAAAGAGATAAGAATAAGACGGGCTCTTAAAAGTTGCCTCAGTTGGACATGTACAGGAAAGCGAACAGAACCAAATTGCCCAAACCTGAAACGTGGAAGTTACTCAAAGCTAAGCTATTCGAAATAGTTAAAAAAACTCTCTTAGTTGCGTTACGGGGAAATAAATATCGGCAATTCATCGATTAAGCATAAATCGCACCCATGAGGACATCATCTCCTTTTCGTAAGATGTCAATTGGCTTTCCAGTTGACTCTCGAGTTTGTATCTGGTGGCGCGAGCGCTTCTCAAGTTCCGTCGAATCGGTTCCAGGCAGCCACCGGCGCTTTGGCGGACATCGGCGAGCTCGGCTTGCAGATGCTTTTGGTGAACTACAAGCAAATCGCATCGCGCTTGGTCATTAGGCGCAATTTATCACAAACAGCGGAAACGAACGTAGACTAGTTGAATCGACTGCAAAATTTCGCGCTATCCAGGTGGCATCGTCTAGACTGTCTTAAAAAGCATCATGTCATGCTTCTCACCACTTTGCAAAGATTTAACTTTGCGTAGACCAAATCTGACTTAAGTCTCCGATGTGTGTCACGACAGTCAATCCCAGTTCGCAATAGACTGGAATAAGAGTTGGTAACTTGTGAGATCATAAAAACCTCAATCTGAATAGATTCTGCAAACACGAAGAGCTGGGTACTTCAAGTAATTTGCAATAACTACGTTCGGAGGCCCGTTTGAATAAGTTCCAGTCACCAAAAAAAAACTTTTCTTACCCAATATACTTGTTTCAGAGTATTCTACTGACATTCTTCGTCACGGTTCCAATAGCATTATCTCCACAACAGCGCTGGTCTTTTATTCGCTTAGGGGAACCGTTCAAAATTCATATTGCAGCTTAAATACACTCATGATGTTTAAGCAGCTGAGTTCTCAATTAACTGAGAAAATGCCTAATCTTTTGCCTTAGAATCAACAGTATTGTAAACTCATATAAGTGTGTTATTAGGCTAAATAAAGGCCAATGGTTATTCATATGGTTGGATTAAATTGGAGGGCGTCGTTAGCACCATGGCCTAAAATAATTTGCGTTGTGCCTCTGTAGAATATATTTCGCAGATATTTCAAGACCTCTCTTGTGCCTTGCCTTAAACTGCGCAAGCTCTACCCCCTGACATGCAATGTCCATTTGCGATTTTGATCCAAGTAATATGATCACATGTACAAGTTAATTCGTAGCTATGAAAATCGTACTGCATCATTACACTGAAATAGTCTAACCCAAAACAGATTAAGCAAAATTAAGCATTCACATGCGGATCCATAGAATCCATTGGATCACTAAAGGTTTTTTATCAACATCACCGGATGTTCTACATAGTTTTTAATTGCAGTCCCACTTTAACCTTTCTTAGTCCCAGTAAAGAGTTTTAATTAGAGGGAGCTTACTTTCAGTAAGTTTAAGTTCTTTTGCATATTCTTCGACTCCTTCTGTGGTTGTCCGTAAAACTGAGTCATTAAATCCATGTTCCAGGTCCGCAAAATTCTTTTGAAGTTGTTTGATTCGCAGATCTAGAGTTTGGGTCTGCAAAAGTACATTAAATACTTCATCAATTTATGAACTCAGAAGGTGCTGTTAATGTTCACTTTGCCATACTTAATGTGGAGAAACAGCACTAGAGTTCACAAGATCCATAAAACTAAGAGAATTGTAATACTGTGCTCTGCGTTAATAATGATTCAGTTCCAGGAATTTTATTTAATGAAATTATACAAAGTCTGGATTGTTCGGATCTCATTGTTATGCTCATTGTTCTATGCTATGTTGGTTTTAGTAATTAGACGCTAGTATCTCACTGGCTACATCTGACGTTGTGGGATGTAAAGCTACCTCTGCCCTCTTCAACTCTCTCACAGCATTATTTAGTGCTATCTCATGGCTTTTCGGGGGCTCCAATGTAGTTTCCAGGCCTTAAAACTTCCAATTTATATTCATGTTCAAAATTTTTGCAAGCTTAGCACATAAGTCTTCTTGCAGGAATTCAAGGCTTTACTGCAGATGCATGTATGACCAGCTATGCGTGATATCTAACAATATTCCTATGATTTTTGTTTAAGTAAGTGTGAGTAGCAAGTCAGAGAAAGAAGCGTACGCCTGCTTAGTATCTTAAAAAAATTTACAAGATTAAAAAAAAATTCATTGACTACCTGGCTTGCTATTTGTGACTTCAGTGGTTCGTATTCATGTCTAAGTGACTCAATTCTAGCTCTTAGTTCTTCGCAAATAGCTTTTCTTTGTGCTATTTGATGTTTTACATAGTTTAGTCCCTTAAAATTGATTCGTAATTCGGCGGAAGCGAATGAATGCAGCTGATCCAAAAGGTGAAGTAACTCAGATTCACCTGATGATAGCGGTACGCCAAGCTTTACAATGAGTTCAATAAACTGAATGTCTCCTTCAAATTGAGTTACTTTTTCCGGAAATTCATTCGCAGACAAAGGCTCTGAGTCACTTTGAAGATTGGATAGGATTTTTTTTAATTTTGCCGTGATGTTCGGACAAAGACTGGAAAACTAAAGTTAGAGAAAAGGTTCCTTAGCAACACCTTTTTGATTACAAAAATCAAATCGAGCAGACTGAAATTTATACTGCGCAACAAAAACACCGTTCAAGTCTCTTTGTTGAGGGCCTATTGACTATTTTTAGGTTGCTTGCAAAACTATTCACAAAATAAGATAACAACGACACATTATTGCGTATGTTGTTGTTTTTACAATACTAATGCAAGCATATTGAGTTATTTCAAATCGTGCTGCATGTGCATTTGTTAAACCACTTGACTCTGGCTAAAATTATAAATTCGACCAAACCATAAACGTGACCTAGCTAATTTCCATTAAGGACAAATTATCGTTTACATGTTATTTTTTCTTTGGTGTAAGTCGTGTTTTATGAAATAATCTTGCAATACAGCTATACAAGTGCATGGAAAACACCAGTGAGCAAGCGTTAATGGTTTTAAGTTTGTAAATCCAAAACCTTGAAAATTCAATGTATCGAAAGTCTAACTAATTAGTTTTGTAACATGCCTTCGACCACCATCTGTTCATCAATGTGGAAACTCTAAAAAGTTATAACATGGCCAATTTGGTAAACTTGCGCAAATGCTTTAGCAAAAAAACGAAACATTAGTAGTAGTCCAATTATCTTGTAAGTATACATATCCTAAGGGCGATAGAAAATTTAATCAAATGACCTCACCCTCCTTTTTTCTAAAAAATATTCCCTAAAAGGTTTATCATAGTGCGTCAACTAATCTGGTTTTATGGAAAACATTTTCAAATAATCAACGAACGCTTAAACACCAAAAGAAGCAACACCTTAGAGAGTGTTGTTTTAACACCTAAAATACCAGCCTACTACGGAAATGATACATACTTCTGTTTGCAAAAATTCTAACTGGTTATGTGCATTAATTCATACATTCATTTGCAATTTCCTGTGGTGCATTAACAATATCAGAGCAACGGTTTCCTTCAATTTTTTTAAATTTTCAACAAAGAGTTTTGCAGGTACAAACTCTACACTAGCGAACTCTCCACTCCGAATAATATCTCGAAGTGATATTATTCCCTTCATTTTTTCAAATATGTGCGATGTACAGTCAACAGTACCCGGTCAAGGTTAAAATAGTTAATCTAAATAACATTTGCCCGTTAACGAATATTTAGGTTGCATAGCAAATACTAATATCACTAATTGTTATTTAGGTACATTTATAGATTATTGTGCAGGCTATGGAACTTTACATTGATGTTTGCAAATAGTTTAATAAATAAGTCAAAAATGAAATAAAAACGGTTTGCCAAGGATTTTTGATTATATTTTTTAAGCGCCACACCACTTACTTACTCTTTTGATACTGCTTTAATTTCCAGGCAAAGAAAGATGAGGTGTGGTGGACACTTCGTTTGTTGTAAAGCCCCATTTGTTTTTGAATATCGAAAGGGGTTTTAATTCTAAAAACTAACGTAAGTGGGTTTAAACTTGCCTAAAAATATTATGTGACTTTTCATGTGGCATGTGGCTTTGCATACTAATTAACCAGCTAGTTGTCATTTCTTCTTAAGCATTTTTTTCCAAAACACTAAAATTGACATTTTCTCTAAAACAATTATAGTATCTATATAATAAATTTAGGCAAGCAAACGCTTAAAGTGTATAACAAATAAAAGTTTGATTATCGGTTAAGAGAAAAGGAGAACTATATGTTTGGCATTAGGGAATGTTTTTAATGAATAGAATTAACATGAACGATTCAAATTAGATGAAAACTGCCCGAACAGCAGCTTAATATTGCATGAATATCAGAAGGTAATACCTCATTCTAAGGCATATTTACTGAAAACACTTCAAAAAGGTACCGCAGAATCCAATTCAGAATACATAACTACTACATTTGGCATCTAGATTTTTCGATTAAATTCCCCCAAAAAATAAGAGCGGTAGGATTGTGCAAATTGAAAAGTGAAATCCTTAAAACATTCTTAAGAGCATTCTAGTCTGGTATAAGTTATAGTTTAAACCTCTAAATTCTCCAAATCTAATTCTTTTATCACAAAATCAGAGTATTTAACTCGGAGTAGTTATTTAGTAGTTAACAATAGTTTTAATGGTGCATCGAGCCTCTGGCTGCACACACTCCCTCACTAATTATTAAATTTGCAGTTTGTTTTCTGAAACATCAAATATGCATTGTCCAGCACATATATCTCCCAGGAAATTCCACCTATTTATCCTGCACATTACTTGTCTTAGAATTTAAGCTTACTTAAAAAATCTTCAAATGTATATGTTAGTGCCTCTATTAATATCTTATTTGACATAGTTTAAGGTTTTTAATTTGTTCCTGAGTATATCGGTGTCTAATGAATCTGCAAAACTGCTGCCAAATAAATAATTACCATGTCTTTTTGGCGGCTGCATTTTTTAATTTTATAACCCTAAACATGATGCAAACACGGTCTCTGCTGTGAAATGCTACATTTGACGCTCAACCCGATCAACAATCTGCAATTTTTATCGAGGACTGTTACTTGTAAGCTCCACGATCACTTTTTTAGTTCAGTGACAATAGAAGCATTGTGCAGAGAGAGAGAGAGAGAGTCTCGATTGTCCCCGATAAAAAAAGTCTGTTTAGTAAATTTAGTCAGTCATTTGTGCATGTTTCGCTCGACCGTGGCCAATTTAAACCGATAATCATTGTAGTTCCGGAATAGACCTTAATCATATTGCATTATAGTGATTTATGTCTATCAAGTCTGTAACCGCCTACTCCGTCACACAACCTGCTTCTTTCAGTACATCCATCAACCACGCGAAATTGCCTCTTCATCTACCCCCGTGAATGGACCTGTCGGCTGATCATTTTACGTGCCTTTGTGGAAGATCAGCAGCTAGCTGGAAGCACCTATGCGATGGAAGGCGCTGTCGTTAGGGCTGACTTAGACTTGGATAGTCTTGATCTGTCAACAACGCCCATCTTGTTTCGCCTGTTTTCGGCATGCTGGGTCTCAGGTATTCTACACCGCAACAGACCGGGTAGTCTTCGTTGTGTCAACTTCGTCAGTGTGTGGATTTTGCATATTGGTGTTGGGAAAATTCGTCAGGTGGAACCGGGGTACGAAGTTGCCACTTTGTCCAGGTCGTTTATTTACTAAAATGTATTCGTAAAATCTTGGCAGATTTCACCACTTGAGTTCCACGTAAGGCAAATGAGAAGATAAAGTAATACGTGTTTTTCTTTACTAGATTTTTCGAATCCTTTCGTGGTGTCAATGGAGCAGAGAATTAAAAATGAAAATGTGCTTAACAATCAGAGATTAAATGTAATATAAAAAAGAGTCAATACTCAAGATGCGCAGCTAGAACCGGAAAGACAAGTTCGTTTGTGTTCGCTGTTTTTTAGGATAAATTGAAGTGAATTTATTTCACGACAGCTGCACCAACGGTGACTAATATTTTCCAATCTTCTCCAGTTTTATCAAATTTTAATTTTTGTCTCGTTAATGTGCTGACTAAGTGTAGTTAATGCTTAGGAAAGCCGCGTAGACACTCTTGACTTTTTTGATCAGGTGCTTCAACTTAAATCAGACAGAAGTTGAAAAGGGCTTGAGTGCGTGAGCAATTGATACTTGAAAGTAACTTAACAAATTGCAACATTGAATCACCGAAAGATCCTACAAATTCTCCTCTTACCTAACATTTCTAGATTTCTTTGGTTTTTATCTTCACGTTTATTTGCACAAACCAGTAGGTGTGGCATTAGAATTACTTTTTTTTCAAAAAATTATAATTTATTTTTCTCAAAACTGTTAAATCGTTGGTATTTGAAACTAAAATTTCAGCGTATCGCATAGTTTGTCGAAAATGACCATGGGAAATAAGTTGGCTTGCATGAAAAACTGACTTGTGTGTTCAAACTACATCTCTATGACATGTCAAAACCTTGAAAATGAAGAACCGATGAAGTTTGTACTGAAACCCCAAGAGGAAAACACTGAGTTGTGCGTGGGGAGTTATTTTTAGCAATATCGTCTCTTTTACAATTAACACACATTCAAACGACAGCAACTTTGATTTCCTAAAATAGAATCTAAAATATGACTTAGAATAAATTATGCAATCATTTGTACAGTGTTTTAGAAAAAGGAATTATCGACGTGACCTGTAAATTTTTTGTGAGTTCTATTAGGTATGGTGAAAGAACATATACCACTCGTTTATGTGGACGTATCGGAAATGTGTCAAAATAAAGACTTGGTGTCCAATCAAACGATGGTAATCAAGACATTTGCAGTTCAAGATACGCCGATTGACGGGATTATTAATCAGCCTCGCTCAAAGGCATCTGAATTTTATGTCGCTCCAGTGTGGCGTTGAAATCGGGAGTGCGTAGATAGTAGTATCGCTCTTCGCATGGTCCATTAAAGCACTTTTTGTGCAACCCAAATCGGTGTCGGGTTTGTGAGTCGTGAGACTGCAGATTTCCCTAATGAATCTGATTGTCGTAATAGGGTCCAGGAACTGTAGTGTTAGTCATTAACAATCCGAAACCAATATTATTACTTGGAGTGGCTGAATGCACCCATCTTGTTCGTCGAAAGTCTCCAATTTAGAACAACGAAATCGGTGGATAGCTTGTGAGTTGTGAGATGGCCCAGTTGATTTTAGACAGGTGCACGGATGACATCACCTAGACGTCAAGCTTGTGCTCAAGGTATGTGGAGGTCACTGTCTGACCCATTGCATCCCACCTGGCTTGTTCAGACGTGAATGCTGTCTAGTTCACAACTTAAAACTTTCACCTTGTCACCATGCAAGCGTCTCTGCGGAATTCCCATGACACATGCTCAAATATTTTCTCGTAATTTCTGCGTCAAACCCAGAAACATGTCCAACCATTGGAATTTCAAGAAAGAGACCATGGCCTTCTTGGAAGTTGGAAGTGAAATGAAGGCTTTAGACCCCTACAGAGGTTGTATTATCAGTTCAGCTGCTTTCGACAAAATACGCTCGCCCTTTCGTTGATTGATTAGGCATGATCCATTATTGACTGGCTAAAGGGGCCACTGCATTAGGTGTTGATTGTTGAACCCCCCTGCAAATGGATTCAGTAAGGTAATCGAGGCAGTGTAAGTTTGTGTTCATTGCCTTGCATAACCGATCAATACAACCCCTGGTATTGAGTAACGGTGTTCAGGGTACTCGGCAAAGTGATTAATCAATATATGCTGCTTACTTCGCTTTTGTTGGACAGTTACAATGCTCTGCCAAGCCGTGTATCTTGGGTGGTGGGGCCTGTAAGCTGTCAAACCCATGTTCAGTATGTACATTTGGAGAGAGTTTTGGCACAGAGTCAGTCCTACTTAGTCGGTTGATGTTGTGTAGACGCAAAAGCCCATCAGTTAGCCATCTTCCTTACTTCTTATTAAAAATGCCTCCCACGACAGAAGCAGTTCGGTATGACTATAACAAGTAATCCACAATATTGACTTGAATATGGTCAAAACGAGCGTTAAAAGTAGTATTTTTTAGCAAGAAACTTTGCTATGGTGATCGACCTCAGAACTCCGCTGGTTCTTTAAGCTTAGATTGACTCGGTTTAAGAATAGCTAACTGCAGTAGGGCACAAATATCTGAAAACAATAAGACTTCCACAAGAAGATCAAGAAGAAATAAAAAGTTGTCATTGATCACTTTTTACCTGTCTAGCTCGTCAGAAACATTGTAGATCGAAACAATATGTTCCGGACGAAACCAGCAGTGTAGGCAGCGGTGGGTTGACGAAATATCAGACCGTCAGCTCAAAATGGTACTCGCGTTTTTGCCACTCTGGCTGGGGTAGGTCTTATCAAATAGACTTCAGACTAAGGCATAGGCCAGTTCTCTCATACAGCCGCAAAGAAAGGACTCGCATGGCGTCAAGTCAGGCGAGTGTGGGGCGACTTCGGTATCACGCCACTTTCGTCAGATCCATTTTCTTTGCAGTTTCTAGTTTAGTAGATATTCTTGTACTGAGGCCTTTCAGTGCGATTCATCCCAACCTGTTTGAGGAAAAACCACCGAAATCTCGTCAAGCATACTGCTCTGAAATATCATTAGAAAGTCATTGCCGATCGGGTTTGTCTTGAAGAACTAAAGGCTACTTTTTTCTAAGATGATGCAGAGCACGCCTCTGCAGTGATTGCCTTTAATACTACCTTGTGTCATGCCGATGTTTTTGTCCCAAATGCATAAAGGTTAAAGGTTCACTTTGCCAATCGCAAAGGAATGAAGCGTCATCACTCAAAACGAGACTTTTTCAAGACCTTTGTGTTCAAATTGCATTTTAATACATCTTCACAGGGGAATTTCATTTTTTTTTGCTTCTCATCAAACACCACAGCCTACATGAGCTTAATTCAATGCAAGTTAGCTGCAAGCTTCGGCAAGATCTATGCCGAAATTGCTGACCATCTGGACCCATCCACTTGAAAGGTCTTTTGCCACACTCAATTATTTTTCTTTTGAAGTTTACTAATGAAATCTTTGGAAAAATGCACACTGCCCACTCACACTAGGCGGAGCTATGACCCACCCAAATACAAAAACGCCCTTTCTATTGACGCAAATGGCGTACCTAACCATGAAATGAAGAAGCATGCACGAAAGTTTAGTCTTTTTAGTAAGTATAGTAGATCCCAAGCATACTACTGGTGACAATTTGAATACAAGTTTTCATGTCCATTTTTTTAAGTAAATCATTTCGAATTTGTGTCATCTTTAATAAATAGGTGCCATGTTACAGCATAACAGCTTAATGCAGTAATAAATACTTTCGTGTTTTCATAAATAGCCATTTGCAGCGACTAAGGACTTGCCTCTTGTAAATGTGTTTGCTTGGAGTTGCTTAATGTTTTCCAAGGTCAAGTGTCAACCGTGTTACAGCGCAGCCACCTGTGGTAAAAAAAAGGCGATGGTAAACGCGTATGGAAATGTGTGAGATCGTGGAAGGTCCACGAGTACTGCAAGTTGTTGACGCCCCAATGTACACTGCTGAACCGCGTTGGTTTGTGACCTAACGTAGGTTGGAGCCAGAGCCTCGGCAGCGTGGGGAGTCACCAGGACCATGGGGGTGCTGAATCAAGCGGGTCAGGCCGTAAAGTAGCAAAATTTACCACAATGAAGTCAATAAATTTAGTTATCACGAATGCGCGGCTCCTTCTGAAACAAATTTCTTTTTTTTTAAATGAAATTTTGGCTTCTGAAAAAAGGCGACATCATTAAAAGTGGACTTAATCAGTTTTTGGTAAATTGTGGCCTCAAATTTCTTTCCCGTATATTTCTAGGTCCTCGAATCGCTTAATTGACAGGCAAAAAAATTGGTTACAGGTGGTGTGAAAAAAATTGAAAAGTGACACTTACACGCCAATCCTCATAACTTACACTAAACCACCCACTAATATGATTCCTGTAGGCTTTAACGTTCACGTCATCATCATGTAAAAAAAATGGGTTTTTTCATACAAATTATACACGGCATTATAAAACGACGTTTTAATTCTCAACGCTGATGTGATTTTTTGACTTTATGGTTTGTCCAAAATATTATATCTGTCAACCATTAATATTGACACGTCTTCACTTGAATGCCGGTCAAATTAGCTTATGGAAATGCGGATCTCCCAGTAGTGCTGCCGTTGCAGGCAGGCGTCTTGCTTCTTATGCATAAAATTTGTTTCTTTTAACCAGGGTAACCTAAACTGCCCCTCCTGTTCTTGAATTTTAAGAAGTGGATTCGTGGGGGTGGGCACATACTTCAGTGAGTCTACAATTCATCTCAACACACAGAAGAGTGGCTTCACTGTCATGGTACGAATTTATTGAGAGCTAAACGAAAATTTAACTCCGATATTTTGACGATCACATTAAGTTGAAAGCTGATTGAATTTAAGGAAAAAACAACGTGGTAAAACGCCATAGATAAAAAATTGAAAAAATGAGCTTTAATTAAAGGTGCTTAGTAATGCAACTGCATACACACCTTCCGACATTTCCATTTTCAAAATCGTCTTTAGACGTGCAAGCGTATGCATTACTGCCGGATAAAGTCTCAGGAAGTTAGTTTTTAAATGGGTGCTAAAACTTTTCCATAAACCACGCCCTCTCTTTTGTGGAAACCGCAAGCAGTGTGAATGCTTTGACCTACATAACCAGACGTTCTATACCAGTTTGACCTGGTACTAAGTGAGTTTGTAAAAGCTAATGTCTTCACTATGATAGCACAAATAAAAGTTACCAACAGGAAATTTCCACTGTGGTGGAAGGGTAAGGGAAATTTCTTCTACAGTGATAATTCTTGGTTTGCCGCTGTATGCCCTGAAAATGTGCATGCAGCAATGATTGTGGTTAATCTGGAGGCAGGAACGAATATTGTCATGATGTCATGAGGGTGAATGAGCTTCGGCGACCGAACATGAAGCAGCTGAACATCTAGGATGGAACAAGACTTTGGCAACGTGTCAAATCACTAGAAATATTGCACTAGAAGCAGACACGGAAACTTTTACCTCAGACATGACAACAAAATACCACAGTTACTGCTCTGCAATCAAGATCAAGCAGAATGAGGCAATTCTTTGTAAAGCAACTTTAATCCCTTTCGAATCCATAGTCCGTATTGTGAGTGTATGCAAATTCCTTCGAATGATTTAAGTTGGTCAGTGGCACGACGGATTATTCGATTGTATCATTCAGCAAGTACTTCTGTACTGTTCACGATAGAACTCGCTTTGCTAGGCAAGTGCTGGATATGACTTTGTATGAGAAAATGCGCCAGGTGTCGACAAGAGAGTGACGAAGCGTTAAAACGCCACGCAAATAGTGGCCGTCATTTTGAAAAAAAGCCTGCACCGCTCAATGTCTGGTCACAAAAATGATAACTAGTACAAACTACTAAAGCACCTGCGAAAAACTGCGGTTTTGATAACGGCGTTTTTCGTCAATTGCGCCTGGTTCGTCGCTTGCGGAGCACATTAGGCCAGTCGACGTCAGCTTATC
>UXSR01005223.1:0-33728 GCA_900604375.1 Mesocestoides corti
CACGTGGCATGAACTTCACACTTTCCGGCGCCGGTTTCGTGGCCGACTTCGCTCTGCAAACCAGTCACAGTGACCTGAGTATTGACGCCCACATTGCGCCTTTTCCGCTCTCTACGTCCACTATGCTCGACACCGTACTAATCTTGCACTCTGGTGAAAGTACACTTTTAGAAATCAGCACACCGACAAGGTCATGACGCGATCAAGCGTTGGCGTTTGTGTTTATTGACAAGTTGACCTACCACCTACTGTCGCTCGTGTGCATTTGCAATGGGGGAAATGGCTTATCTCAATAACACAACAACTGGCATCTTGAATGCCCCAATGGCAATATCCTACATCCTCGCCTCCTTTAATTTCTCTTTCCACCCACTAGCTTTGGTTAACGTAAAAGTCTGCAGCAAAATCCCATTATGGGCAATCTTGTTCTTTTTTACGAAGGCTGGCATTTTGAATGAAGTAGAATTTCAGATTTCTAGCTCCTCGAGAGGCTGGGTGCGATTCATACGATGATATTTATTACCGAATTTGTACTTTATTCTATAACTCAAAAAAACGACAGTTATAAATATTTCCCTTGAGCTAAATTAATCACTTGGTCGTAAGAGTCTTAGGATTTTCCATTAAAGAAAAAGGTTTTACAAGCAAGTGGGCTTACTAAGGCTGTTTGACGCTGATTACTAGGGATGCCACAGCACTATAGCCCACTCTTTGGAACAAGCGTTTTGATTGGTCGAAAAATGTGGTGACCTTCAGCGACGTAGATCACCTTCTTTTCCCATTTGGATTCTCTAAATGCTTAATTCTCTCATAGGCTTGGATTCCAACCTGGTTTGTAAATTGGAATATTTTAAAAATGGGATTAAGGTCATTTACACCATCTACAAATTTAGCATATTTCAGAACAGTAACTAAAATTATCGCCCTCGAAAAATGCTGTCTCCTATGCAAATGAATAGAAGATATCCTCGTGGATTTACCTATCCACTCTTGTCGCATTTTCAAGAAAATTACTCAATTTTATGTGCAAACATAATGGCATTGGTACCGAAATTGTCTTGTTACTTTATCAAAGGCCGAACAGTAATTGTTGCGTGGAAGCGGTGTTCGGATGAAAACAAACTATTCCATCAATCAACATGCGCTGCACCAAGTACAGGACGTTCAAATATGGAGATGCTTTAAGTATGGTGCGCAGTCCGACTGTATTAAAATGAAATTCCAGCACCTGGACTGACACAAACCGTACGTGAATTGCTATAAAATATCGTCCATTTTCAACTTAAGCTACTAAATAAGGTGTAGCATATCGTAAGAAAAGTTTAATGGTCTACCTCCTGGTTTGTAAACAATAATAGCCCACGCACAGTCCGAAAGGTACACCAGAGGTTTTTTTATAGCTCCTAATTCACGCGTCTCGGCTATTTTTGAGGGCGGCATTTGCCTTGGCATGCGAGGGGCCAGTCAAATCTGCCTGCACGATGAACTGGGTCGCGTCCGCACACAGAGCCGAGTTTGCCTTAGCAAATCTTAAATTGCGTTTGCCCTCTTTCTCATGCATTCACAATCCCCAGTTTGATTATGACAGTACAAGCCCTCTCCACTTGGTCATGATTTTGTCTTTGCGTTTGAATGGATGAGCGTGTGTTAGTCAGAGGATCGTTTGCGCGTAGATGTGTGGTTATTGATTTTTTCTAGCTAATAGTAAGTTGTTTAGGTAATCATAATTTACTCCTAATGGATCACACCCTACCTTTTGTCAGTCCGCTACAACTCGTCTTCTTGATTCCTTTTATCTTTCTTGGCAGGCCTTACTATGCCACAATAAATTTGTTGACAAACTGCACCTCCTACGTGGGAGGTCATAACAGGCAGATAGGCTGATGATACCGCAGAAATCCGGGCCTCAAATTGGGTGACAAACCCGGCATTGCGCTTGTGGTCATTCAGGATTTTTCTTCGATTTAATATCCTTTGATGTGATGTGGTTGCTGTGTATGGAGCCAAATTACTTTAATAGTGGCCAAGACGATCGATAATCAATGAATCAAACACTTCCTATCAATCAAGAAAACAGCTGTCAGAACTATTGGTACATCTAAATGTTAATAAAGTCGGCATTCACGAGTTTTTTTTCGATTTTGATAAACCCAGATGCGGATTTAACCAAAACTTAATCCTTATTCATTTGCTCGTGTGCGTATTAATAAGACGATTTGCAAAAGTTCAGCGCCTAGAAAATCCACATCTCTCGCTCAATTACCGACGGGTGTGTTGTGGTCTGACGCTAGGTCAGAGGTTCGCTGCAACGCCGCAGAGACTGCTCCTACTGCTGCTGAGGTGAGTCTGGCCCCGTGTATTCTCAAATGTCATGTGTCTCGTATGCACGTGCATTATGGGCAGTTTCGCATTTGCCAATTTAAAAGCATTCCTTTCGCGTTGTCAAACATTAACTGACATTCAGATATCATACATGGGAATGTGAAGACCTGGTCAAAGGGGTGTCCACTAGCACCACCTTTCGCCACCATCTCATGAGCCCTTTTCCTGAGTTCAGAAATCTCATAAACCTCTTCTTTTCACTTAGCCTACATCATACAAATGCTATTAGTAAATGAATTAAAGCTGATTGCATGTTTGACCTTTATATTTACTGATTCAGCCAAACGACTGCCTGTCGCTCCCTCAGCACGGCTACGTGGTTAACGGCAACACATGTTGTGCACGCGTTGGGAGGGCCATGAATGACGATGCTTGAAAGTGCCTATGGAAACTCAGGTTCAAGTTGAAATTCCAGGGTATCCGTTCACAACTCGGACTAGGATTTAAGGGTACCACTAGAAAAATTTGGGATTGATTTTTTGAAGACTGGGCTAGTTCCAAGGTAATAGCCAGATAATAACTGACAATTTTAAGCAAAACTGCGTTGTCAATGGACCATACAAGAGACTGTTACCATTTTTCAGAGTATCGACGTTCTTCAGTGTGTATACACAAATAATCATGAACATCTATTCTGACAATATTTATCTGCTTTCAAGATAAAAAAAAATATCGAAAAAATTACGTGAATCTGATTTCTAAGAACGCAGTCTTTGGAATCGACAAGGCGCCATTCATTTCTACATGCAAGTTCGGCTACACAAAATAGGATTACGTAACTGTCAGGGAATACATTTTTGTGAAATTTCGACAGATAGTATTGTTTTAGTCTAAAATAGTGCAATTTTAGTGATTAATCATGCAGCATCACAGTTTCCATGTGTCGAGGCATTCACTGAAGTCTCATCTAAACGAGAGTTTCTTTTACGATATCATCATCTTAAGAATGATTGCAACAGAAGTTAGGCAAAACGAATAAGCAACAATAGTTGCCTATGCAGATGACAATTTCGTCTCCGATTTACGAAATCACAGGGAAATACAGGCATAATCGTGACACGAAACATCTAGGAGGCTAGGTAATTTAATTATGATTATTGAAGTGACTGTGAGCTAGCGCGAAACCAGAGGCAAATGATATAATTTGCACTATCCTTGCTGGATTGAGATTGTGCTGATTTCTAAAAGTGGACGAGAGAGCGGAAAAGGCGCAATGTGGGCGTCAACACTCAGGTCACTGTGACTGGTTTGCAGAGCGAAGTCGGCCACGAAACCGGCGCCGGAAAGTGTGAAGTTCATGCCACGTGTGATTTGACGAGGTGGGTGGCGTGGGCGTGAAGATGTGGACTTGAGGGCTCGGTGGTCAGACATTGGTTTCTGTCTCGTCTAAGGTCTGACAGACGTTTGCTATGGATTCCGACCAACGGTGCTTGTCTGCAGCGTTGTCGTTCTCCCGCCACGTTCCATATCAAGACGCTGCTGCTTTGCTGAGAACCACGTGGTTGGGCACGCATGCATACACTAAATTGAGCAAACTGCACCTCATTTAGCCCCAGATGTGCTACGGGGGTGTTGCTGCCATTTGGCACCCACCACTCGTCAGATGAGGCAGGTGTGTGAGATCCGTCGTTAGCAGCTTCGTCAGCAGCAGATAAATCAAGCACATTCGCTGAAGCAGATGATTGACAATGGATGTGTAGTGTCCGAAAGCAAATCAGGCGCAATGTGTCCGTCTAGTTGCGAATTTCTGAACCATGTGCTTGTTGTGTAGGCCCAATCTGAAATGACTTGCAAGCACTGCCATGGACGTCAAATCAGACAACGCGGCTCACGCCTGTGTTATGTGGGGATGCATGCCGGTTGACGAGAGGTTGACACACTCATTCCTTCCCCATTTCCGAATTGGATGATTCGAACAGCCTGGTGGTAGAACAAAGTGAACTGGAATGCATAAATGTGGACTTGGAATGACCCAAGACGGCACTGCTCACCACGAGAGTGGCTGGGGGTAAGCGTCGTTGTCAGTAAGGTAGTAATTCTTGCAGTTTATCATCATCAGTCAGTGCCACTACTAAGCCAAAGTCAGGGATTGTGTGCTTGGCTGAACGGTCAGGTGTTGGCAATATGAGCCTGATAGTTCTCCAAGTAACAACGCTGCCAACAGACGAATTTGGACTGAGCCTGACTTGCGATATTGGATGCCAACTTCTGCACACTGTGGTTGGCACACGAGGAAGGTAAAGCGTGGTGGGAAGGAGGGTAGTTGTTTGATGAGTAATGCGGAGTTGGCGTTGGGGTTGCTGTTGTTGTTGTTGTTGTTGTTGTTGTAGACATTGTTGATGATCAGCGGAGGATGGATTCAGAAGGGGGGCAGTGTTGGGTGTGGTTGCAGTGTGACAGCGAGCCATTGGCGATCCTCATAATCTGGGACGTGAATTTGGGGAAGCTGGTCTTCAACAAAGGTTTCAGCCAATGTGATAGGGGAAATAAATGGAGATCAAAGTGTGCTGCGTGGCGTTTTGTGGAGACGCAACACACGTAGTAGGTGTTAGTGTGTGGAGAGGTGCCAATCCCATTGGCGAACACAACCGAGTCTACGGATGTGTGTGTGGGGATTCGTGAGTCCGGGTACCTATCTCTCTCAAATCTCGAGTGGGGGGATCTCCACACGACAGAGATGGTTTACCTGGAGGCTGTAGTGTCAGGTTATTTCCGTATGGAATGACTTGGTTAAAGCATTAATGGCTGTGTTGATGCGTGTTGCATATTGGGTGCATGCTATCACAATTGTCAAATCTGCTGTTTTTCGATCAGCGTTTTTCTCACCAAAGTAGATCAATATTGTCCTGAAGTTTCATGACGAGTCTAATTTTTTTATTTTTAATGTTTTTATTTGGTGATTGCATTTACGGACCTGCGCTTTTAATTCATTTTTCCAATGTAGTAAACCAAGTAGTTTGGATACTTATTGAGATATGCAAAATTTTACGTGGTAATTCTACTTAGTTTGGGGCTAATGAATTCGTGTGTTCCGAAACTTCACTTAAACGCTTTGTGATGAACTACTTGTTATGTCAGTAGTCATGTGATACACACTCCTCTACTTTACATTTCTGGCTGAATATAAACAAAATCGAACAATTGAAAAATCGATAGCGCAGTGGGAATATCCCTGGTGCGCGGTCGTGGTTAATAATGCTTAACTTGTGATGACGCTATTTAACCAATTTCATTATTTATTGGTATTTACACGGTGCTTTTAGTGAGATCGTTTGCTTAATTTGACATCAAACAGGATTTGACTTGCCCTGCTTTATTTTCAAGGTTTTCTTTTGCATGAATTCATTAAAGTCTGCCTAATTGGGGGTCTTCTTAGGATTAGAACTCCAAATTCTAACTCTGGCTGTTGACCTGCATCTGTGTTTTACTGAAGACAGTTTCTGTTAATGCAGAGGTTTCTCAGTGCAAATGAATGTCTAAATTTCCCAAATCATTTTAAACAAATTCACAACTAGTAAATAGGCAAACCCTACAGTGAGTTTAGTTGTCACCCAAATTAAACTGGCAGGCTGACAATCTTCACGTGATTTCGTGAGAACAACAATTGGCTGTTTCTGGTATCAGTTTCAAAATTTTCCCCTATCCCCCGTGTTTATAAAGTGTCATTTCTATCATATCGATATTCGTCACAGTTTGACGCTTTGTGCCATAAATAACCCTACGAAAACGTTTTCTCATCTTTATCAAGCTTTCTTTAAATGCTACTTAACAATGCATAGTAGCACGTTAAAAAACTGATTATAAATGAGAGAAATGAATTTTGTAGGCTCGGAAAGCGGACAATGTCCACCACGAATAAACTTTGATGTATTGATCGTGCATTTTTCCCATTTACAGAAAGTGTTACTGTAAGTTTAATTCCAAACATAATTGGGAATCATCATGGGTCGAAAGCTGTACAAACAAGAAAAACAAAGGCTTTAAGTTAAATGAAGAAAAATGCTTCTGGATGAAGCATATTTGGTTGATGCGTCCTTAACGACATTTTGCTGTGTGTAAGTTATTAAGAAGAACAACGAACATATGTCTTAATCCCAAGAAATACGAAGGAACCTTCACGAATAATTTTAACACAATCTGTTTACTGAAATGTAGGTTCCTTCACCTGGATAAACACGGAGTTTGAGTTACACTATGCATTAAAACAATGTAAAAGAAACCATGTGTTATTCTAAAAACAGACATAAAGGGTAACATACTACTAATTTTCATTAGTCGACTGTTCTCGAATAAACAAGGAGGTGAAAGTTAGAATTAGGGGCAATAAACCGTTTGTTAAGTAGGTTTTTATCCTTCTCGCATTTCCTTGCATACCTCCCTTTAGAGTTTCTTAACCAAAAGAATCACAAGACGTTGTGATCCACATCAACACGCTGACGATTTCCTCCTTTCGCGCGTACAGAGAAAAAAGGTCAACAAGAACTGTTAAGGGCTTGTTAACATTTATGTGGGTTGGCTGGTCAAATGAAACGGTGGTTTGGGAAAGAACCACACTTTATCTTCACCTTCTCGAGGCCTGAAAAGGTTCTTTCAGAATAAGAGTCTGCATCCTTTGTATTAGCTTGGTGTGAAGCACGTTGGTTCATGCTCGCTAACCCGATCACCTCAGCCTCCGACACAGGGTTCCCCTTTTCGCAGCATGTCGCCAGCGGCGCGATCCTCAACTTACTCCTCATTATCCTAGATTATCCTCATACCTAGGTCTCGATGTTAGCTCTACTATGACTCACACATCTGAGGTATAAATACACAGACGCAAACACCACACACGACGCAACGACACTAATTTTTAGAGCTCTGAATTAAACGGTTGTGTCCACGTCCTCTCCGATCTTTTTCTTCATCGCGGGTAGCAGTGAAGTGAAATCGGGTCAGGTTTAACTCAGTGGCCTCGGCATGGTTCGTGACCACATGCTGGGACCCAAAACACACACTACGTCAGTCAATATTGAAAATATACCAGTAGAATGCATATAGAAAACCAGTAATTCTCTTGTGCTGTTAAAAGGGCATTTGAAATCGAATGGTAAATGCAATGGAACTAATACTTGTTCTCCGAGCAACGCAGCGATTCACACATGTTTTAACAAATCCCGTTTAGATGATGATCTCGCTCCAAAAGCAAGCCTGTAAGTGCCATGGAGTTAGTGGAAGCTGCACGCAAAAGGTTTGCTTCAGACAACTCCAACGGGTCGACACTCCACTGATCAAAGCTGGCATTCGACAGATCCAACTCAGTGGCCTCGGCGTGGTTCAAGACCACATACTGGGACCCACAATAAGCTTGGCGCCGCAGTAATGTGGGTTTGCAGCATTTTACTGATAATAAAGACACCGTCCACATTGTCTCTTTCGAAATGAGTACAAACTGGTTGAATCGACGTGTGGAAGTTAAAAGAGGAAAAAAGTGTTAAGGCAAAATCCGATATTACTTGCCCACCAATCTGAATATTCGAATGAATTTCGTAGACGCTGTTTGGTACAGATTGTACTAACCACAAACACTTCAGCTTAATTCGCCAGGGTTAGTGTGACGTCGCTCTTGCGATAATCTACAAGGAGACTGCTACCTTTGTATAAACCAGACACTTCCTTAATATGATTTAGGCAGCAGATCCAGGGCTTCTGAAACGCTGCCATGGTGACGCTGGTTCGTGATCGGCATCACGTTATTTGACCGTAGCGATAAAGGGACCGACTGTGGTCTTTTGAATTGGACAAAACTCTGTACTGCTATATCCGAAGTCAAACCATGCTATGGGGAACTGCAGCACGATTTTCTTGTCTAGATTTTGTGCAAAGATATCTGCATAAATTCCGCTAATATGCGTATCATTTGAGTCACAGGAAGGAGAGTTGAAACGGATACCCTTATTGTGGCTAGAGTTGTAGCACTACCTTACAACCCTCTAGTTAACAGCCCGTAACAACCTGAGAATGGAGAGAAGAGAGGCGACAGAGGACACGACCGTTTATTAGCTTCACGCCAGCCAAGTGTGTCTTAGTGTGTGGATGAGTGAACGGATGACATGCATTTGACAACAGTAACCAATGGAAAAGAGATGAGTCATTGTCACCGTCGGGTCGGTAAACAGGGTTCACTCAGGCACAATCCCTGTTAATCCGCTACACCCCTTCCATCAAGGCCAACACTAGCCAAACCTCGGATGCTGCTTGTTTTTGAGTCGGGGTAAGCGGATGGAGGTTTCGTGCAACCTGCTTCGTGTTCAGGCGTCTAGCTTCGTGGCTGACTTTTCGTTTAATCTACTAATTACTTGGGCTTGTAAATTGCCATCTTTTGAAGGAGACAATGTTATATACAAACACATCTCTTTTATCACCGCCCCTTTAATCGTTCTTCCGTTAACGAACGTTCAATTAGTTAACTATAAACGTGAAGGAGTTGGTAATCCAGACTTGCAAATGATGAGTATCCATGTTTCAGCAGTGGATTCACGGAAGCACACTCGCATTTACTTGACAAAACTTGAGTGGCAAGTGCTTCGTGTCATTTCAGTTTTTGGGAAGGAAAAAAACTGCACATGAGACACGTTTCAAAATGTACTTGCAATGACAACCTTTTATGCGTTAATTAACCAGCAAACAAATATGACTGGCTGTACCATAAGAGCTCGGGGTAGAGAGCACAACTTCAACCCCATATTTACAGCACAAGCAACTGTCTATCATGTAGATGCTATCGCTGTTGGAATCTAGGTAGCTCAAGCTAAAGACTTACGAACGGAGCCTAAACAAACGCCTCTATTTATCACGACGATTATCACGTGAGCTTGCCTGTGGCTAGTCTAAACAGATTTGTATTAGGGAATGAAATTACATTAATTATCCAGACCCCTAGACGTCACTAGAGCTTAAACATTACTGAAATCACTGACGCAACTGCGTTCTGTAGTTTGACACTACCGGCTACACCAACTGAGCTGTTATTTGTCATGATATGCACGTAAGCACGCTTTCCAGAAGATTTCAAATTGAGAATACTACAGTAAGCAAACATTAGTGACTTCTCTTCAACAAAATGTCGTTAATGAAGGTACGGAATTTTGGCAATCTGAGGAGATGTAGGAGACAGGAAAACATTATAGAGGCTGCATTTTGTCATCTTCTGCTTCATTATTATTTGGGTAAAGGATTAAGCTTAGTGTCCATAATTTGACTGCACATTCGAATACTGGCGTCATGTTTAATTATAGATAATAGATTAAGTAGATCTTGCAATGGGCAGCGGTTACCCTCTGATGTTTCATACTCAGCATCAGAGTCGAGCTCACTCCCCTCGCAACACTCAACTCTCCCTTACATGCTCCTTTTCCCTCTACAACACATCACCCCTAACTTTATCCTTTCCGAAGATTTCCCCAAAGAACAGGCCAGGCCAGGCCACCGGCACACCAGCGTGTTCCCAATAGGGTTGACTGGAAGGAAGAATCACGACACCACAACTAACACCATAATGATTGCGGTTTCTCTATTTGTAGCCAGCAACTCCCGTCCAGGAATCTCCGCGTCCTTCAAGCCCTCAATCCATCACACCCAGCAGAGCACTGAGGGTAGTGCTTTTCTCGAATGGGGGGCTCTGTGACGCGCGCCATTCGACCCACGCACGCCGGTCTGGCCTGTTCTTTGTCCTCCTCTTCCCTCCCGCACTCTCGCCTTCCTCAAGGTACGCCCGTGAGTCCGAAGGTAACACTAACCCTCCTCGCGGCCATCCCTTTCCCCACTCTAACTCTCCCTAAGCTCTAGCCCTCTGAATTTGTATGCGGTAGTGTGGAATACATCCGGTTCTTCCAGCTATTCTAACCATGATGGTGTAGCTATCTAAGAGGGACGGGCTAACAGTCATCTCCCTATTTAGGACCCCGCTCGGTAGGCGCGTTACAATCTTACAAACAGCACGGCTCGCTATAGGCTTAAAATAATTGCTACATGTCCAATTAAGTAGCACAGGTAAAAAGTATTCAAATCTTAAAACAAAACTTGACATTCACGTAAACTCAAGCCGAATTTATCAGGCGACTACTGCCGAGGACAATTTAGAAACAATAGTATTTGAATATTTTTTTTTCAAATGTACAAAAAGAGAACTCACTGCTCACACGCTGTTCTTTGCATGACTCAATCAGTCGCTACGCGGAACAATATGGCTCAATAGCATGTAACTGGTTTCATTACTACGTGAATCCACGTGTTTGCACGATCAGAATTATTTTAATTCTAAAAATCAAAAAATCCAAACAAACCAAGTGGCAGATGCCAAACATTATGCAAGGACCTGTCGAAAAGACAATTCGTTAGAGGCGGCGTTTTGAATGCCCCTTCCACACAACAAAATCATCTCGCACAATTACTCCCTACTGCCTACCCATACGATGCTACTCCAGCATTATCTTGTAAAATCAAGGTGGAAATGTAGACAGAGTTAGTTGTTTCATGAAATCAAAGAACCACACACCATTTTCATGCCAAATAATTGCGGTGAATTGAGCTAGCTCACGTAGATTATTTCCGCTTCTGCAGGTTCCAGTGTACAGATCGCCTTTCCTTCATACTCCCCCTTCTTAACTATATTTGTGCAAATAACCTACCGAATACTTCTTAATTGATGTCGTCTGTCACTCCGAATACCGACGATTAAGACCACTAACTGAAGTTGCTCCAATCTCACTTAATTTCAAGGCAGCCATGATCTGACATCGTTTGTTTGGATGACCTTGTAGGCAGGCAAGTCCACATTGTCATTGGCATTCCCATTCTTGAGTGTCCTCATTCATTTTTCAAACACGTAAGTTAGAATTTCGGCTTTCCTAGAGGAAGTTATTCCAGAGCAATGTTTACTAGGCATCAACTGAGAGTAAAGCAGTTATATGCTGGTTTGAAAGCAATTTCTACACGTAAATGTTCAAACTGCGTCCCGTGTGGTTGCGTTGGTTTGGCACTTACATTGATTCCCATGAATGAGGTCGACTTAACGTTAACTATAAACCAATAATAATGGTAAATTCTAATGTGGTAGCCATATTTGGGCCGTCGAACCAATTTTGCAATTGGCTACCTGGATCGGTTGGGAGTGAGGCTTTAATTTTCGGGCAAACTGAGGTTTTAAAATGACTAAAAGTGTTTTTTTTACGAATCAAAACACTTAAAAAGGTTAGCCTCTCACCTTTCCATTAACTAAAGATAGACCAAGCTTGTGGGCAGCGTATCATGGTTTCCCGTGGTTGGAGTATTTCTAAATGTGAGGCCACGAGTGCCAATTTAAATTCTTAACCAGATTATCGCAGTTCTTGGTTTGCGTGCAATGTAAACCAAATACACAACGTCGGTAACCCGCACTAATGGACTTACCCTGTGACCTGTTCACGCAATTTTTGAAATGGTTTTCAATCGCAAAACAGGCAGTTACTGAAGTTTGTTAGTACCAAAATTTAATAACTGACATTAGAGCCAGCATCACTTAAATGAAATGCGCATTTAATTTTTAAATAGGCGATCTAAGCCCCTCCGATTTTGGCAATTTACTGTTGATTAAAATCACTCGATTGACTAAGTACGGTCTATTTGGTAATTTACTCGGGCAAACAGACAATATTACATACAAAAAACTGTATAATTGGATTAATATAATTGAACAACAGATGACTTAAGGCAAAGTCAAGGTTGTTGCCATTTTCAGAAAGAATATACAAATGTAATAATTTGGAATAGGAATCGAGTTTGGGGAATACTACCTTACGGACCATAATTCCATTGGACATTGCATCAGATTGCAAGACCAACGCGGTGAACGACCAATTCATACTGATTTCAAAATAAAAAATCCTGTTTAATTTGAATCCCAAGGCTGACTACTGTTTACGCTAGCTAGATAGCCTTAATAATGTAGAAATTTTCCCAACCACGGACCAGAAGGCGATAGGATGAAAAACAAGGGTCAGTGGAAAATTGAATTTGGAAGGAAATAGAGCAAGCGACGAATAGTTCAGGCACCGCGCTGCCCTGTCGTCATTGCGAGTGCCCTTTAGGGGTGGAATGTTGCGCCCGAACGGAAGTATGATCGCGCCACCGACGGGTGACATGTCAACACAGTGGCACCACTTAGACGGTTGCAGTCGGTTTACCGGACTTTGGGGTTTTCAGTGCACCAGGCCGCGATCCGTCGTTTAAGGTGTGGCTAGCCCTCTGGCCCACAATCTTGACCACCTACTGCACCTACAATTCTTGTGATTTGGCATCTGTTTGTGTTGCCGACTCCCTTGCTCACCATACTGGATGATGGTTTGATTTCGTCATTCCATTGTTAAGTGTTTACATTTAAAAAAAAGTATCATGGCCATTTGTTTGTGCGTGTCCCATTGTGATGCTACTTGTCTCCAAATCCTCACGCTGACTTATGCAGCGCAGTTCGTGCTGATTTTCATTTTCACAAGCAGGCTTTTGTTTTCGGGTGGCATGAGACTTTAACTTTGCCATTTATGGACCTGTCCATCAGTGTCTGCGTTTTATGGACCAAGACTTCTTTACTTGGGAACATATCACTAAAGTGGGGACACATGGCTATAACCAAAATCCACTAAATTTGTTACTTTGCCTACGAAACGCTAAAAAATTTCAGTGAAGGTTTTAGCGTCCCTAAGGATGAAGTCCGAGTTTCTGTTGATTTTGCTTAAAGCTAAGTGAATGTGTTGCTGGGAATTGACAATGGCAATGCACAAACCTAATCAAAAATGCGTTACGCCAGCACACCAGCAGGAGGAAACAGTGTAGCAGAAGCATGATTAAAGTTTACTGCCGGATAGAACAACGTTGGATGAAGGGACCTAACACAGCATGAGGTATAAGGTTCGATAAGCGTGGACATGATTTGCAGTGGGTTGGCACTGGTGCGCGTGGTAATCGCTGCCGAAGGGAGAAATTAACAACGACAAGAGAAAATGACGCCTAGTAACCATTCACAGACGAAGAAGAAGTAAGTTGGACGACTATTTAATGGTCGTTACCGGTTGTGACAGGTACATGTCTATAAGCAAACTTTCACGGGAAAAATAATTAGTACAGAGGACAGACATGGCCTCAGCTAATAGGCAATCGCCACCAATGAAAATCAGGGTAGATAAACGAAGGCAGTGCCACTTTGAAAACTTCTACTTAGCATGCCACTTTTAATTAATCCCCAACATATTACAATTATTCGCCAACCACGAGATTGTGGCGGATCTCAGGTCCTCTAACATGGATCGTCATGGCAACGGTAGGAAATCTACAAACCTTACATGAAGAATAAAATTTGAGTTGAACTGTGTTTTCTAGATTTTCGTCACAAAAAAGAAATTCCTTATTGTAAACCAAGAACCGGTCTCTAAAGGTTTGAATGCAAACAAATTTCAATAATTTTTCATTTTGGTGCGAAAAACTTTGGAAGCTGGTATCTATCTAGGCGTGGAGACGGACTGGAATAAATTCCGTGTAATTTTTTCTTGATTTAGTCAAAGTTGAGCATCAATTAGGTAGTGTGCACCTTTCTAAAACGTAAGTGGATAATATTGCCAGAAATAAAGGTGATGTAAAAAATGCCTAATGTATTTATTTAATAAATACACCGTTACAAAAAAATTGCCGAGCAGTGGCTGCGCATAACAAGACCTCAATGCAAAAAAAAACCACCGATTCGGATCAAGTAAACTGTCTGTCGGTGTTGTGCTTGCGACCTACAGCATTCAGCTCACGACACAACAAAACACCCCACCCACTGCCGCCTTCATCGCAGTCAACTTTAATGCCTCGAGTTCTCGTATGCTGCTTTTACCCACGATTCACTTTACGTGGATGCAGGAAATCAACTCTTCACCTCTTCTAACTTTCCAAATTAGTTCATTTTTTAAATTGGAGTCAAACATGATAATGAAGACTAGAGAATAAGGCTTCTGCCTAGCACACCACTTTTAATTGATTGCTGATTCATCAAAATTTGGCGTGTGTCCCTAACATATTACAATTATTTGGTCAAAAAATTAGACCTCAAAGTAACGAAATGACCGAAAAGAATGAATGCCTTAACAAACGATGCAAAACAGCACAAACGTGGGCTTATTATCGGAAAGAGTTTGAAGGTAAATGTCTACTTGTGAGGCCGATTGATCTCGCAGAAGGTTGTCACAAACAAAGAGGAACCACAATTAGGGCTAGCACGTGACGTTAGCATTCATAGTTTTACATCACCACAATAAACTACATCGAAAAGGTGAGTACAGTTAGCCGTCATGGTGATTCCATGCTCATAAACTCTCTCTCTCAATTTTTTAAACTGTATTTACAGGAAATGATTCTGCATCAAATGGGCTCTGAAAGCAAATATAGCAGATGTTTTTGATATTAGAATAAACCAACATTTAGAATAACTGCAAATAATTGAATTCGGTTTACCAAGTGTTTCAGCTAGAAAGGACCAACATTTGTACAATTTGATTCACTCACAATATTCAACACGAAGCTTCGATTCAATTTTGGGGCTCTGTTGTGTGAAATGGAAGCCTGCTCGTCTTAGTATTCTTCATTTCACGTCGTCTTGCTGCCACCATTATGCCATTTTTTCCCGAGTTTACACACTTGCACTTTAAGGCTGTTTTCGGGGTTGTAACGATGGCAAAATAAAAAGACATCAGCGTCAATCACCGCCGTGGATACACCCTAGTAATGGGGCTTTCGCGACTGCGAAAACAGAGTGGGGTGTGTACGAGAGTTAAGTGATTTGATAAAGACCACTTCGTTTGCCATTCAAAGCTCTTCACCTTTTGTGCACATCTCATCTAGAAATTATTAGCACAGAGGACAGTCATGGCTTTAACAACACTTTTATTAGCCACCAAGGAAAACCAGAGTAGATAAACGAACGAAGTGCCACTTCGAATTTATTGCCTTACAAAAACCACACATAAATTCCTGGTAAGCTCTACAGAAAACACGAGAGTTAGATGAGGATTTACAGGCTGCCAGTTGACGGAAATCGCAATGTTCTAGAAAGATGTTTCGCAAAATAGTGAAGTTCGGTAGAACTCAGAAATCTTCCATTTACTCATGTAAAGCGGCATTTGATGAACCTCAACAGATAATGTTGGACGTGACGTTTAAGCAAACACCTCTCAGCCGATCGTCCAAATCTTCAGAAGCAAATGTGTAAAAGGTTTCATACACTAGGGACCGTAGATATTTGATTTGCTTGGGCAAGATTACAGCACACATTCGTTCTTACACAAACAGAAAACTATCCCGCTATATTTGGGCGTCATATTTAAATTTATTGGCTCGTATCGGTTCTTCTTATCTAGAATTTGAACCCATTACCTCTAGATATTCATACGGCAAAAGGTGGTCGTTTTAATACACCAGGATATTGGTGCAAAAATCACTTGACCAAGGTGTCTACACTTTAGTGGATGTTAGTACACTGGGAAATCCCCGGTAATGATTTCAGCCGGTGTACGTTTTGCAGTCCAGGCTAAATGTACGTGTTTTTCTTCAGGAAGCATGTATTTTTCCTGGGCTGAATATCCTTTTTAGCATCTAAGACGTCTTCATTGTTCTCTTTGGGGACTTAAAGATACTACGGATAACACAGGACTGCATAGTGTGCTGGCAGCGGAGGCCAGTGGAAGGTGGAGGCGTGCACATATCGTCCGTCGACGGAAGTCTCACCGTCATGTGTCACCAGGGTGGGTCCGTCAGAGAGACATTAAGCGTTTGTTCACATTTAGTTCGGCGGCACGGTGGTCGTACTGATTGATTGATATTTGTGTGTTTAAACAACCCCTCTTAGTGGAATTAAACTAAATCGGTTTGAGTTTGAATTCTGGTTGTGACGAATGACACTAGCGAGAAGGGAGACGTCTTGCGGGTCTTCCTCTGCAGCAGACATCAGGTGCTGGAAAACATTTGGAAAATCAACTTAGGTGGCAACTAACCGATTCGTGATATCCTATGTACGTTCGGGCGAAATGTTTACATAAACCTAGTTATCAGAAATACCCAACGAACCTTCGTTGACGTCAGTGCCTCCCTTAGCATAAATAACCCTAAGGAGCCACACCTTACAGGCACAATTACTGGACAGTTTTTCCTCTGTAACTCAAACTGGCAAAATTTGTCATCAAACCAAATTTTATTTTATTATAAAATACAAAAAAAATCACTTTAGATCGAATAAGCTGGAATGTGAACCAGAAACCTCATGGTCTAATTAAATAGACCTGTCCATTTTCTCACGTTAGGACCATTCTCATTGTCTCATGATATAAACATGTATTCCATATTCGCATAGATGCATAGGTAAACGTTTTTATTGATCTGTAAAAATCAATTATTCAGTTACATTATTCGCCCTTTTAACTTTACACGTATCCTTTAATTAGAACAAAATTCAACGTTAAGGCGTGGTAGGCATTTGTCTTGTTTTATGGTTAAAAGTTTAAACGGAATAATAGGATCCGGTGAGGCACAATTTTGTGTCAGATAACGTGATCCACTCGTTTACTGCACCTTCATTTTTGAGGGGTACTTCAAGTAGCTTTTGAGATATGCTTGTGATATTACCTTACATGAATAAATCATGATTAATTAAATGTTTAGTTATAAGACGCTGAAGTCTTTTAGTGTCAGCTGGTTGTGCACATGGCACGCAGGCAAATAACTTGTCATTTTTAAAAACAATCGATAAAATCTCACGCATAGGCCTGAGATAGAAATGTACCGCGTATAATCAAATTAGGCCATGCACAATGCCACAGGATCGACCATTCGGGACCCCATTCGATTGCAAAACGAACTGCTTTGGGACAGGAAACTTCCCATCTCAAAATCTGTGTCCCTCGGCTTGCACTTTGGCACAGGGGATAGGCACTAAACTGGTTAGCGGTACAGGAGGGCCCGGCGCGATTCCCACCAGCCTCCTGAGTTCATCGGACACGCCTGCTACCGGTTTTGGATGTAACAAAAACAACCCCACCCCCGGATCCGGTGCAGTCAAGTGTGAATTTTTAAATGAGGCTTTCAACAGCGAAGCTGTGAAACTGCGTCTACGAGCAGAGTTACCGTATCTGTCGAGAAAACAAATAGCACAGTACGTGATTCACATTATGACCAGATTTTGCAATGCAGGTTTTCTTGTCAGACGCACTTTCTTGCAGTTTGATTGGTCAGATTTCCAACTAGCCGCTAAATTGAAATCATTTTTGAATTTATCTTCTCTATTATTCTGGAGTAGAAAAGCAAGACCATAAAATATGCTGAGCAAGACATGTGATTTCAGAGATTTTGAAAAATTAGAAATAATTTGTACTCACAGTCAGTTCCTCATTGATTTTGAAAACTTGTGCTAGTAGTTGAAGTTCTTATTTAGTGGTCTAAAATTTTACGGGGACATCTTTTATACTTGAGCAAGTTTTAAACTATTCATGTATATTTAAAATTTGCCGAAAGTAAAATTTTCCTAAAACAAAGTAAAGGCGAAACCTTTTTTAAAGTGTAACGAGCCTATGAAATGAATTATGTTTGTGGTTCCCATTCAAAAATTTGGGCTATTTAGAGAAAGGCACACCACATTTAACGTGATTGCCTGGGAAAGAGATCGCAAAAATTTGCCCGACTGTTAGACGAATGCGATAAATTGAGAGAAACATGCTTAAAGAACACACATGTGAGGACTTAAGACTTGTTCATAGGACACAGAAACGTAAATTTTGGCTTAAAACCATATTTTTGGAAATACTGTCATTAGAAAGAGGGCGAGGGTCCAAGCTCAACAACTGGATTATCTAGGCGCCTAACAAGCTCTGATGTTCCACTTAGCAGTTCATCAGCATATTTCTGAGATGTTCAAAGAATTTTCCAACTCGCAAAATCCATTTGTAGTTTTAGTCAACGCGCATCCTTTGACTTGTATCAAACCATCAGGGAATGACATGTGTTTTGCCTGAAGTAGCACCACCCTGGTTTTCGTTGGTGGATATCGATTCTTGTTAAAGCCATAACCATCATCTGTGCTAATTATTTCTCCATGAGATGTGCAGAGAAGGCAAAGAGCTTTGAGATGGCGTCGCAGTACGCCTGAACGACAGTCGAAGTGATCTTCATCAAATCGGTTCCCTGTCGTACACACCCCACTCTGTTTTCGCAGTCTCGAAACCCCCATCACTAGGGTGTATCCACGTGCGTTGATTGACGCTGATGGCTTTTTATATTGCCATTGTTACAACCTCGAAAACAACCTTAAAGTGCAAATGGGTAAACTCGGGAAAAAATGGCATGATGGTGGCAGCAAGACGACGTGAAATGAAGAATACTAAGACGAGTAGGTTTCCGTGTCCCACAACAAAGCTCCTAAACAGTGCTCTTTCACTTTCAAAAAGCCATGGATTCTAGTTTCTAAAAGGCGCAACTTAATTTTTTCTCATTTTCTTATTGTTTTTGCAATATTAAAGGAGTCACGAGACTGATTTGCTAAAAACCCGTGCCAGCCTTCACCCTATTGATTTCGTTTATTATATCTGGTAAATAGCTGATTTAAAACCTGAATCAGGCGTTCTTATTGCAATTAATGTCAACAGCGGGGTTCTTTCTTTGCTGACACATGGCCTCCTTATAAAAAAACCTTTTAAGAATCTTAAAAAGTTTTGAATTTACTCCCAGTTGACTTTGCGGGTCTATTTGAACATGAGTCTCTGAGCCATCTTTGAGTGTCTCATAATCCATTTCTGAATTGGCGAATGGCACCTTAAATCTTGTCAGTTTGTGTCACATTGTATGTAGAATGTTAACGTTATGAATAACGATTTGACAAGGAAAGTATCCATGATTTTCCCAAGTATTTAGGGTTGTGATGTATTCGAATGACATCTTCTAGTGCTGTAAGCCTTTTCTATTGACGTTGATAATTTTTATCATTAGTCTTTGCTGTGGACAAATGTTCCAAACGTTTGTTTACCAGAAGTGGGAAGTTAGGGTGTTTAATAAAAGATGTGAGGTATGTAAAGTTAGTGACCTTGATCGATTAATCGAATTCCAGTGCTGAATTCGATTGGAAATTCCGTTTTGGGCATCACTCACTCAACTTTTTTACCGACCTCCTGATTTTCTGCTTTATACTGCCAACTTAGCGAGATGTTATCTAAATCAATGAAATAATGTTTATGATATTTATTTTCAATGAAGAGACAGAGAGATCATTCAAGAAAGCATCAGGTAAAGACAGCCACTGTTGGTGTGTGATGTGGATACCCTCGTAAACGTTTTACCAAAAATGGCCATAAATCTTGTTTAATAGGGAGTTTTTCATTTCCATCTCTGTAAAACGTTTTGATCAACACAACTTTGACCAATGATGATGACCTGACATTGCACCTGTGTCGGTATTTTGCTACTTGGAACCAAACATTCAGTCAGCGGAGAATTACTAAAATGCTAGAACGATAACAAACCATAAGGCAAAATAAAAATAATTACATTTATACTGTATACCTCATTATCGAAGAAGAAGTTATATTCACATCAAAAAACTGGAAGCGATTCGTTGTCAGCACATTAATATCCTCATTTGCACATCAAGGTTCAAACTTCAAGTCATGCTTAGAAGACTAAATATTCCATGGCCAATTTTGTCGAAACAAGCTTTAGCAAAATAGGTTTTTAAAGTATTAAAATGTTTCTTTTCATGTGCAAGAAGCCATAGAAAAATGGTTTAGTAAAAGACAGACTTCCTTCCTATAATTTGGTAATTATTCTGTGCAACATTTTTTGTGAAGGTTCCAACTACCCTTTTATGAGACCTTGTGTCACGATCTCCTGGAAAATGGCTATCACTACGCCTTCACAGAAATCTTCCAAATCCACGAGCAGCAGATGGAAGAGCGTCGAAAGGCGGGACCTTATTCAAAACTTTGGAAAATTCCACCAATCAGCGAGCAGCCAGAGAAAATCCACATGCTGCGTGACCAACTCTCAAGAGCAGAGGTTGCGACTAGAAGACGGGACAATCATAATGTGTTCTTATGCTACTCAAAACTTGCAAAATACTTTCACGATTTCCCCGATGACCGCTGGCTGTCGGAGCACTTCTTTGATTACTGTTTCACGGTTGCAAAACGAATTACTGACGATGGAGGTGTGAAGCTTGCTCTAGCCTACGAGTACAACGGTCTTGCTAAAGAGGTGAAAGGCAAGTTATAGCGCATATGTTGTCTAGAATTTTCAATGCTGCGTTTTGCATTGCACTAAGTTCACCGGTTTCGTAGGCTGTGGCGGATAATTAAAAGTGTTTGATTTACTCTAAAACAGTCGCTTTATTTGTTCAATAAACTAGTGATATTCACGGCGCATATGAAGTTGTAGCATGTAAGGGGACTGGCATCTCATGACGTGTGCACTCACCGTACGCTGTGGCAACAGAACCTCACCTTTTCAGTGACCTCTACTGATGTTTCTACGCCCCTAATTTGACTTTATGTGCGTTGACAAGACCCATGACAGAATGTCTTCCAAGTACCTATAACTACAAGTTGGGATTTCTGATATTGGTTTCAGTGTACTTTCCATGTTATTGATACAATCAATGCGTTGCCTGCAGTTACTGACGCTGAATAAGGCAACTATGTAGAACATCCCACACTGATTTACATTTCAATACCTCATGTGTACGGTCATGGAGTTAGGAGAAGATGGAATAAACAATGTAGTCCAATAAATTCACTACTACATTGAGATGAGTCGTGCTTCAGTCAATTTAGGCAAGTATCTGATTCGATACAGCAGTTAGAGACTTCCTAAGCAGCCGTAAGTCAGAGCTGACTTCCCCCGTTTCATGTGACTATCTCTCGCTGAAAAGATTTCATTCAGTTGACATCAGAACTAAACCAATGAAACAGTTGGATTTCTCCCCTCGTCATTCCTGAATCGAAAGAATAATTTCTTCATAGCAAATTAGGCCAATACTGAATTATATACTTGAATAAATGAAACATTTTGCCTATACTTTTTCAATCAATCTACAAAACATACGCTTAATAGGCGAAACTATAAAACCAAGGCACCCACTACTGGGAATTACTGATGGGGCACGATTGTAATGGGAGTGCCTAGGCACCGCTTGATGTGTGCGGTATAGCTGCGCAACTGTACGTTAAAAAACTTAAGGCGATCAGAATTTAAAAATAACTGGAACTCAAAATTACTCATGAACCAGTAAAACGGGAAGTTTTTTGCTACCAGAACTTGTACCATTCACCCTAACCGAAAACTGTTAAAGTAATTAATCGAAATCTATCCACACGTCTTAGAAGTTCCCCTGTGGTGTAATTAAAATATGCATGGACGTGGTTCGATTTACTGTTTGCTTATATGTGTTTTGTGTCACTGACAAAAGGTCCGTTGTACTATGAAATCAGCTACAATTTGCGTTTCCATAAAGTTTACACGTCCACATGTATTGCAGATTTATTCAATTTACCATAATTGACATCAAATTACTGCAAACATTTTGGAATTTCCCCATTATTTTGTTACAACAATGTAAAACGCGTGATTTTAACTTCTGGGGCATTTATTGTTTGCCGAAAAAATTACCTTTGTCGTATGGTGTAAAAATTTGGATATGCATATTGTTTTATACCTGAGTGCTTTTAGTACATAATACTATTTACTACAATAAAATACCACTGTTTTCAAATTTGCCTCCTTGACATAAAGAGCTTATGTCGACTTGTCTCATTGAGAGAGCGAAAACAACTTTGGCAATTCAGTCTAGAAATTTTGAGGAAATAATGGGTCTGCTGGATCCTACAATTTTGGTAAATGATAAAATGGAATTATTTTTTTCAAATGGCTAATCAAAGATGATGTGAGTGGATTAGCAATCATCAGTTAGTTGATAATTATGGGACATTAAAATAGATCATTTAAGTATGAAAGAAGAGATTATCTTGAAGTTCAGACGTTGTTGGTTACTAGAACAGCAGAAGCCTATAGGGATCACTGCAAAGTCGGATATTGTCTTAGGTAAATTGGCCGAAATATAAACGGGACAAAATTTTAAATGAATTTGGAGCCTTTAAAACCCAACCATATATTAGCATACCTAGTTATCTGCGTGGCTTTCGACCTTATAAACAGAAAATGATGCGGATTTAGTTATTTTTTGTCACGAAAACGTCACTTTGTCATTTCATATAAACATTTGTGTGATAAATCGTGAAAGTCGCAAGTGAAAATGTTTAAGCTTCTGAAAAAAATGCCACATTTTTTCTGAGGGCGTGGCTTTTCTCTTGTGTGTAGTTAGAGTGGAATGTGGTGCCACAATTTTAAGCTGATTAAAAGAGGTTCTATACGTACATAAGAGTAACGTGAGATTCCCTGGGCTTGAGTATTTCAGAATCAAAAAAATTTACTATTTAAAAAGCCAAATGTGTTTTAAATAACGTTGAACACGATTCTAAATTTCTACACTTGAGTTGACAAATTTTAACTTTATGCAAGCACATTTCTGTTTATGTAGATTTTTCTGCAGTTAATATATTCCACGAACAAGATGATAACTATAACTTCGTACAATGACAATGGAATGTCAGGTTGTCGGCTGTACATTAGTCGAGATGTTATTTGACAGTGTCTTCTCAACAGAAGTTGCACTTCCCGATTGTGCTGCTGCTCATTTCGTAATACGCAGAAGCATAAATAAGTGCATTAAAACAAGCAAAAGCCGAATAAAGCTGATTTTACAAATCCCCTATTTAAAGAGTCTTGTAAAAGTTTAAACGCCCTACTATTAGTATGAATTCTACTTGTTTTTCTACTCGGGTTGATGTGCAAGGAGTAATCTTTAAACTGCTGAAATCTAGGTGACCTACAGACGGCGTGTAAGTTCTTTGTGTACCTTTACAACTCAACGCGCAACAAGGACTGGAGAGATGACGACGACAAAAAACTGTCCGCAAAGGCAGACAGACACCTCGTTAGGATATACCTTGCGCTGCAGGATGCTACGCCAAAAGAACGCGTCTGTGAACGCATGGCCTATTGCACTAAGGCTCATGAAATCGCCTCAGCAAGTTAGTCCAACCGTGTCTACCGAAAATGTATTTTTTTTCGTTTTAAATGTTTGCGTACATGCATTCATTTCATCTCCCGTTCTGTTAAGAACATGACCGATCAGGTTTGGTACAACAACACATGAAACGGCCCCTCTTGTGACAAACTTAACAAAACGAAGTAAATTTGAATTCCTAGCGGCTTCTGTTATAACGCATGAGACAATCCGTAAGGTTCGACGACGTATTCATGTTTTCGAAAACAGTAACTATCATGGTAATAAGCAGAGAAACAGTTAATGTTAAAATGTACATGTACACAGCAAATATGGATGCTTAGAGCCATTGTCTAGGTCCAATGGCGTTTAAAATTAGTCCCACTTGTTCAGTGAGAAAATTGTAGGCGCCGCTCAGTAAGGATCGGAATAAAAAAACAGTAAATCAAGATTGACATCGTAAATGCTACGAAAATTCCCATCATTCTACACAGGTAAGTGTGCTAAGCTCTATATTTTTGGCCACTCAAATAGAAGGAATTCTCTCTCTTCATAAAATAGGCTTAGGGTCAAATTTTTTGTTTTTTGATTTCTTTATAATGCTCTTTTAGCGTTGACATTTCTCGTGAAAGTTCACCAAAATTGAAACGTGAACTTGAGGGGTATATATTTTTCAAAAAATTTAGTGCATTTTTAGGCAATGACTGGAACCTTACCGCTCCAACCTGTCGACGAATGGGAGAAATGCTGCAGGAGGCAAATCGAATTGGTGATGCCATCACAGTAGGTCGAGTCTGCTTTCGCGTGCTTCCACGCGAGGCCTTTTATCGTTTTGTAATCATTTAATTCCATTTAGTTTTACCGAGGGTACTTTGACTTGGCGAAAGAAGCAAATGACTGGATGAGCTTGGGAGGTGCTTGTGAGGCGCTGGCTCATTTGTTTGAATCGTGAGTTTAATCGTTTGCCTCGAAAGTAACCTTGCCATTTAGAGAGGCGGCAAAGTTATAGACTGGCTACATGTCTGGCAGTGGCCAGTTCCTCAAATTTTGTGCGTAGGCCAAGGAATTTTTAAAAATTTATTTCATTGCTAGCATCTTATTAAAAAGTGATATTGATTTAAATTGAAGTGGCTTCACTTAGCACTACTTTAAAATCCTCCAGCTAACAGCTGATAACACCTCAAGAAGAGAGGGAGGAGAGGCGACAGTTTATTAGGTGCATGTCTTAGTGTGTGGATGCTTGAGCGAGTGAGAGGCGTCTGATAACAGTAGTCAATGAAAAGTGGTGAGCCACCGTCAGGTCAGTAAACAGGGTTTGCTCAGGCGCGATCTCTGCAAATCCTCTACAAATTGGACAACTTGGGCATTGGCAGCAATTCCGTATAGGTTTTGGATCGTGATGAAACTTTGTGATTTGCTGACTACCGTGACATATTTCAGTGGAAATTGGCTTGATTTGAGTTTTGTTGCACTGACCTCAGTCAACTAGCCACCAAACTTCTATTATTGTAGCCAACAAAATCTCTCTGAAACGATTCGTTATTTGAAGATGTATGCAGAGTTGTGTGAGGAGAATGGGGATTGGGTGCAGCTGTGCAAAGCCAGTCACCTCCTCGGACACACCTACGACAAGGCTGGCCAACCTCAAGAGGCCCTCAAGTGGATAATCAAAGCCTTCAAAATGCCGCATTATGTAAATGTAAGCTCCCCACCATCTCCGGATTGACTTGGTTTGAGAGGACCCAGTAAAATCACGCAATTAACTTCACGAATACTGGCGAATTAGTTCCTCCGTAGGCTCTGACGATCTTGAAACAAGTGTAACTTGTGAGTTAAATATGCGTGTAGAAAATTTGTACCAAAGGCACCACTAAAGACGCAAGACACTTAAGGCCCATTGGGAACTGTGCATTCCATGTAGGCCAATGGGATCAGGGATAGAGTGAACGCCAATAGTGGCATTATTGTTGCTAAGTGCTTCCGAGGTAGCACTATCCACCTTCAAACATTTCAGACCACTTACTCGTGCTTTGCGTGCAGCCCTAGCAGTCGGAAATTGGTTCCTGTAAAAGAACTTGACGTGCCTAGGTTGGCGTATGAAAGTTAGTTAAGGCTTAAATACTGGCAGGTTAATTTAAGGGCGCCGACTCCTTCCGTCTTCTATGCTCAACTTTTTACAGTGAAAAAAACAATGAATGTTTGTATTTATTTGTAAAGTATTCTTCGTGCGTCAATCATAGTTTAATAAACCACCGGAACCCCAATAACTAGAACCTTTTAGTTGACAGACATTGGCAAACACGCATTATCCCAGTTATCTCTAGGCATGTAACAAACAGATTATATCAAAAAGAGTTAAAAGTAGTCATTTTGGCAATAACACAGGTAATTCAGGAAAATGAAAAATGCGCGTCTAATGCATTAAATGCGAAAGTGAATGATTAAATGGATTGAAAATGGAACTAGTATGGTTTTTCAATATAATCGTTGCAAAATTTGTGAGAAAAAAAGCATGATTCGGTGATTGGGAGGATAGAGAGATTCTTCTAGCTTGCCTCATTCAATAGAATGATTTGACCCCTAAAGTGTTCTGTGGGTGCATATCAAGTTACGCTTGTTTTATCCTCACGACAATCCAACTGACGCGTCTACCGATTTATGTTGAGGTATCCGGTGCTTTGGCAGGGTTCTGCTCTTGGGGTTTGGAATACACCGGTGCAATTATGATTGCTTTGTGCTGGTCTCTTTCCAGGCCCCTAACCCAGCACCTTTCCAGAAGTACACGGAAAGCGCTCGAGTGATGATTGGCGTAACGCGAGCCCACTGTATGAACACCATGTTCCTTAACTCACTACTCTCTGATACGCCATACGCCGTACTCCAACTTATCAGCTGGAAGGCTGATCCACGCAACGAAGACAAAGTATTTAGAGGCTGCCACTGCAGACCAGGTGAGGCATTTTTTCAATTAATTGTTTCCGTCCTGAGAGCCGTATTTATTCCAGTCGGAAAGTGTCAAATTAGACATGGTTAATAGCTGTCACGAGAGAGGATCGATGAACCGGCCGACTAAAACCTGATAAAGTTCAGATCCAGGCTGTATTTGACATGCACTTACGCAAACTTCTGACGTGTTCCTCATCCACGCAACACATAAAGGAGCGTTTTAAGTAGTCGAGGCAAAAAGAGTAATGCAGTGTTACCTCAGTGTTTTGCCGCACCATCCATTCGGCTACTTGCCAGAGTACAAAAGGCATCGGGCCTAGTGGTGTAACAAAGATGTCATTTACTTTAAGAGGTGGCTAAAATCACTACTTTAGTCTGCGAGTGGTGGGTTAACCATGGCCAATTATGATTACACGTGCACCATTTGTAAGATACGCGAATCTTAACGTCTTGATTTCAGTTTAATTAATTTGAAAAAGTGATCCATTGCTTCTAAACGCGACGGTTTTGTTAATCGTGTCACAAAGGAGACGCGTTTACCTACAATAAGTTGAAAATTTCAATTTTAAAATTAGTTTTAGTGACCAGATTAGGTGGAGTTAGCTTGAATAGTTCAATATAGGAAAACCAAGATATTCCCGGTGTTCAGTATCTAATTTTTTCAGAAAAAAAACACTCAAAATCGAAAACCACTCGAAAAAATTATTTTTAGTTATTGATTTAATTAATTGAGCTCAAAGTTCTGCCTCGAGGTTCCTTAAAAAATTTCGAGGGTCCAGTAACTTTAAATGCCTTCTCATCACGTTGTGCATGTTAAAATACTATTGCTTTCCCCCTTTTTTAGTGTGGACATTCGCGGATGCAGCGGCCAAGAGTAACCAGACCACCAAATCCTAGCATCGAAGCGACCCTCCCAAGTCTGGCCATTAACGCGTGGTTAAGACAGCACTTTTACAATAAAGATTAATGCCTATATATAACAGAAACATTTATTGCCTCTCAGTTGTTGTTTATTTAAGATACCATCGATAATTAGGCGCTAATGATAGGATGGAGGTAAGTTAATGGGACAACGGAATTGTTGTCTAGTTTGTAACTTGAGCTTAACTTCAGTTCAAAATAAGTTCAGTTGATTGTTTCGGCCAGCGATAGCGTGGACACTTCGAGAGCAAACAACTCTTCTCTGGCCGTTGCGTCTGTGCAACCAAAACTTCGGGAAACCACTTACCACCAGGTCCGGAATTGGTAACTAGGTAGGAGGTATCATCAAATCAAACAAATTTCCGCTTAAGACTTTATTTTTGGTGTTTGAGTAGGTTTGCTCATAATGGAAACAATCTCATGTAAAAGGTCCTACTTTTGTTGTTAAGTTTATGCTTTAAAATCACAATTGGTTGTAGATATTCAAACTAAATATCAGCAGGAACTGGTTGAAATCCATTGAAAGTCATGTGGAAATAAAAAATTCTCACGCGAAATTTAGTCACGCAGACAGTCGACACCCACAATTGACCACATGATTCCCGAACAACGTCCTGTTTCGTTCTGCCTTGATTTCTGTTTTATGACGTAGACGCTTAAGCATTAACAAATACTTAAGAGTAAGGCATAAAAAAAAACGTAGAAAGTGGATGCACTGACGTGCAAATCACGCGATGTATTAACCATCGGAACGATGGACCGGGTGATGTACAGCCCTTGCCAGTGGTAGGTATGGGAGTCAGGTAACATTAACTTAATAAATTGACAGTTATGTCAAGGAGAAAGCACCTTAACCACACCTCCATAAACAGTCTAACGGTTGCAAAAAACGCCAATGCTTACCTTAGTGGGGCCATGGCGACGCCAAACGTATACAACGGCGCGCTTAAAATTGGTGTGTGCGAGTGATAAAAACGCTGCTTTATGTGAAAAAAGTCCCGTGTTGTTGATTTCATCGCTGGAACGTGACATAAGTTTGGAGGTGTTTTGGCCAAAATGGATCACATGAAGGTATCCACACTGCCCCGTGGATGGTAAAATCTTAACTTAAACTGACAACACATTGTGAGCGTGTACGCACATGAAACGTATACCGTGTATTACATTCGTTCAAAGATGTTTGCCATGGATAACCACTTAAATAAGCACGTGAGTCTTGAAATTGGCTCGGATTTGGACTCTACTGTTAGTAAACTTTAAAGAATCCGTGGAGGGTGGGGGAGCACAATATTTAGGCCGCAAGATTCAAGCTCAGTTGTGTTAAATGAATTGAATATTAGTACGATCGAAATTCGTCGTTCAAATGTGTCCATTCATCACACATACAGGTAATGCCTAATCCAGCTGTTATTGGGTTTAAAGTAGCAGCCGCAGTTTCTCAACCCTGATAAGTAAGTATTCAGTCTGATCGTAGTTTACAGACTGACTCACACGACAGAGGAAAAATCCGTTTTGTCAACTGAGGTGCCTTGAAGGTCGTGCGCAAGGCAGTGTTGTGACTAGTGATGATAAAGATTCACTTTTTAATGTAAGTAAGTTTCATTATCGGCGTAGGAACCTGGCAGTAAGTAGGTTACTTCACATGTGAAAAAAACAAGCACTCCACCTAATTTATTCAGCTCATTTACCTTCATTTTGACCAGATTTTCCATGATAGCTTGAGGTTAAATTAGTAGAGAATCATGCCCCCAAAATTAGCCAGTCTAGCCCCGTTTGCACGGCTCTTGGGTCATCAATCCTTCACTCTACTGTATTCATGTGATTACACTAAAGGTAACTTCTCAGCGACATCAGAAACTAGTGGTTTCAATGCAGCCAGTCGTGAGTGATTCTTGAATTGCATTGGGCCCTGTGCCAGGTATAAAACTCTGGACTTTGAATTCCCCGCTTTTCAAAACACGTGTCCAGAGGTCAAGGTCATCCCACGAAATCCCACAATCAAGCACACAGGGCGCCTTGTGCTCAAACCAACTGGCAGAGCCTCGACCTCAAAGCCAGTAACACTGCACACTTGCCGCCGGCTCCAACCAGCACCAGATTTATGCTTTAATTCGCACAAGCACCCACCACTTTGTTGGCACTTTCAGTATTGGAGTTATTGGTAGCTTGAGTCCCTCTCTTCAGCCGCCATAAGAAATGAGGCGACTTCCCCTCAACTTGAATTGCGTTATTCAAACCAATAATTGAAATTAGAAGAGTAACAGTTTAAAGATAATTTTGACTAACGCAAATGAATTAACCAATAGTCCTTTTAATTAGTGTTAAATCTAATGAAATATGGCAACCCTCCCTCGGCCCAAAGCTGTTGTGCAAAGGGACAAAAACAAAGCGAATCCGCTGCGGGCGTGATTAACGACAGTCGAAAACATTTCTAAAAAACTTGACGGCAATGACGTCAGTAAGTGGCTACAGCATCTGAACTGAAGATAAACAGTTTTGCACGAAACAACTTTGTAAACCATTTAACATTGTACCGAATGTACTACTCACAAAACACAACTAGAGGTGAATTAGAAAGGACGAATTAAAGTCGCGGTAGCCTTTCTGAAACCGGGCCCTCCGGCTAGGGAAAAAATCAAGAGGGTGTCCAGAAGTTATACGTTTGAGTACAGTGAGCCTAGGCCAGTATGGTAAGTTAAATAGGTTGGGTGATCACGTTACCAGCACGCCCAGGTCATTTGAGTTTGACATGTATTCCTCAATTTTTGGGTGCTTTTTAAGAAACATTCACTTTTGCCAAAAACGCAGCCTGCACTGTTTGGCATTGTCTGAAAAGAAAAGGCCTGCTCAATTTTTATTCTGATGCCACAAAATTTCTTTAATACAAACACCATATATGGTGTTATCTCTTATGCATTACCGGAACACAAATGTACAAAAAGAGTGACCATTGAAGTGTGGAAATACGAAACACCTAATAAGCCACATCACGCAGTAAGGTGAGCAGTATTAATGCTTAAGTATGCCTTAGGGCAATCAGTAGGCTCTTTCCCATAAATGGACGTTTTCGGGAACTGTGTAGATTCATTTGAAATTTGAATGTAAAAATGCTAAGATGTCCGGCCGAAATGAACGTGCGGACGCGGCATCGCAAATGACGCCGGCGACGTCTCATTTATCATAACATCCGCTTGTCACAGCCGTCGGCTGTGCTTCCTAAAACGATCCGGTGCGCTGACCGCATTGAACTAAAGGTGCACTTGTGGCGGATGGCTTGCCTCGGTGGGAATCAGGCCGCATCCAGTTGCCAAATAGAAAAAGTCATGTTTTTGTATCATTGCCAGTTAATACAAACTTGATTTGATCCCATGAGTTTCGCCACAACCAAGTAATCTCCATTGTGCTTGGCTTGAAGGGGAAGATCAAGGCAGAGCAGTAGGGCAAATAATGTCAATTAGTTTCCAATTGTGTGGCCTCATTCAAGCATTTTTAGAATTAAAATATCAGTGACTGAGTCGTTGATACCTTCCCATCACTTGCACGTGGTTGGCGAGTGAAGGAAATGCAAGCAGTAATTAGTCGGAAGGAACAGCTTTTTTTTAATCGAAAAACGCGACCCAATGTTTTTGATTGGAAATTCTACCTTTGTCAGCTACAGCTGAAATGGAGCACTCAGAAGCGCGAAGGTATGTCCTTCCAGTTGAAGTGTTTCAACAGTGCCATTTACCCAACAATCAAATCTGCTGGCATTAATTACTCCACAGCTTGGACACAGGTAAGAGCGACTAGGCTTCATTTGAGTTCAATTACGAAACTGATTCACCCAAGAATGACCTGCTTCGTTGCCAAAGCACTGTGTTTGCACTGCGCCGCCTACCTACGACCGAAGTCGAAAATACGGATGGATTTGGTGAGTGACCACGATCAGAGGCAAGTAGCTAGGTTTCTGCAGTTTGACTTGACAAAATAACAAATTTCCCACTAGACGCTTTAACTTTGACACCAAAAGACACCGTTGAAGAAAGAGCCGAAAACCCTTGAAAATAGCTTATCAACGAAAGGAATTAGCAATGACAGGACGGTCTAAAAGTCTCAACTACTGTAAGTCTAGGGAAACCAAACTTCATTATCTTCATAGGTGCAAAGCACCACCTCTCTCTCCATTTTATGCTAGTCATACAGGCAAAAATGTTGCTCATTGCCTAAAAAAACGTTAAAAAGTGCACCAAACAAAATAATTACATACCAAAACTTTATTATAAAGAAATCGGTGGGCTAAACAAAGTAACGGCAGCGGGTACAAGGGGGCAGAGAAAATAAATCGCTAAATTGATTGTCCTGAGATGCGTGATTCGTAATTCATGCATTATGTACAGTTAAATCCATGGCAAGATCACAGGGATGAGTACTGGGTGAGTAAGAGTCGATAAATTAGTGGTAAATTTGATAGAATGCTCAAATTAGCTAAAATTATCCTGAAAATACAGCTGCTATTGCCGCCGCTCCCTTTCCGCTGCCATCCTCTGAGAGCCGAAGACGGAACTGAAAAAGAAAACCACAAAGTTTACTCAGACAAGCGGTGCCAGAGAGAACAAGCAAAAGAATATCCTGTAACGTACACGAATAGAAGGTGGAAGAAGTTTGTCAAGAATATCTGTCATCCGTTCACGGAAACGCGGATGAAGTTTGTAGAGCGAGCCATCGATGCCAATAGAGACTTCGGGACGCTTGATGTGTTCAAGCACAGCTGCAATACCTGCACCAGTGAGGTGAGCAGCACGACTGGCAACCACTTCGCACACATACCGCACAATCCGACTGTCTTGGGGCGTAACAGTAGGGACTAAGAGATCTTCGGTTAGCACGTATGAAGTGCTGTACAAAAGGTGAGGAGGATCCCTAGAAAGAGTTGGCAAAAAATTGCACTATCCACGTAGGCTTGAGACATCTAGCCAAAAACTGTGCTTACCGTTCAGTCTCGGTAATATACTTTGTGTGGAAGCTATCTTTATTTCGTAGACGTTCAGGAATCTGGCCCTGGAAAAGAAGGCCTTTATCGATCAGATCCACCAATACAAGACGAACTATTTCACCGAGATACATCCCTGAACACATTTTCTCAAACCTTGAGCGAAAAAAAGTTAGGTCAATGTTATGTAAGACAATTAAGAGATAGGTGACGAACACTCACTTTTGTTTACCGGGTATGATGCTCTCCTTGTCTAGGGTTTCGTCATATTCGGTACGATAATAGTCTAATTCACCGTAATCTCCGAAGGCTCCCCACTCCATGTTAATGACTACGCTTGTGGCATGAGCAACTTCTTCTTCATTAAGATCGCCGCTTATCTTCCGTGCTGTAATTAATTCGACTTTGTCTATGTCTTCCAGGTAGGCAGCATTTGAACCAGTTCCCACAATAAGACCAACAGCACACCTCTTGTCCTCCAGTGAACAGGCAGCTAGCGTGCCAACAGTGTCGTTAACAACCGCCACGCATTTAACTTTGGCTCCCTAGAAGAGGTTTGCAATTATTTAACACGTGTATCCACTCATCAATTGACATATGGGAGGCATGTACTGATAAACGCAATTGGAAAAAAACACTAAATATAGTAGTTAAAGATTACTAAATAATTTCGAGATAGCATTTGTAAGATAGTGCAAAACAACGGTATTACTAACTATCCAAAATTTAGTGACAACCGTAAAATATTAAAGCCAGCGGAAAAAAGCGGTTAAAGACAGTTTAGCCATAAAGAAATTTAAATTTTTATGTCACGAAAAATACTTAGGGGCCATGGATTTATATAATGCACATTTATGAAGTCTATGGACATATTAATAAAAACACGAATAAGGCTAATGATTTTAGGTGCACCAAAAATAATAAGAATAAATATACTCACGGTTTTGTCGATTGATTTCTGTAGAAGATCTGCAACGTTTCGACCAACAACACCACTAGCTGAGAATCCTTTGGTCCACCTAACATGAAAAGACGTATTCAATCCAGCTTGTTCACATGGGAATGAATACGTAAATCCAAGTTTAAATTCTCTGTCTAGTAGATTACGTAACTGGAGAAATTCGTAGATGTTGGCCGCTAAATAGTCGAAGAGCTTACAAAATGTAGCGTAGAAGATATACGTACCTCCGCACCTGTACCTCGCATCTTTTCTACAGGAATAGCATGTGTTCTTTGCTCTACAATCGGGGGTTCCCTTTTGCCCGAGAGCGTAACAAGACAAACGCGAAAATTCGTTCCCCCGAGATCCAATGCCAAATATTGCCCACATTCTACACCACTTACACAGCCTACAACAAAACATACCTT
>UXSR01005223.1:34323-60014 GCA_900604375.1 Mesocestoides corti
TGGTGATATTTTTCATGGTGTCCACAAATGTGACAGTTTCGGAAATGATGAGAGTCAACGTTGACATGAGTCACTAGTCATTGAACATATCCCAAATTTATTTTACATAGAAAACTTAAAATTAGGACGATTTACTTGAATTTAAAAAAATTTTCCTAATTTTAAGTGAACACGATGATATCCAGATACTCAAATGTTGTCTACACAGGAGACAGGTTTAATTATTCACGATGCATATTTGAATGCGTCTAGTTACGCAATCATGTTTTCAATCATTTATTTAATAGTTTTATACATCATGATTAATTTATGGAAACGCATTACTATGTATAATGATAAAGAGACATTATGTTACGACATGAATGAACAGCAGTGATTGGTATGACTTAAAACTACTGTACACTCAAACATCGTGACATAACAAAAAAGAGTAAAATAAGGGGCTAGTTTTTTAACAGTGAATTACCTGTATATGTATAAATAATTATTAACTTCTCGATATTGCGTGTTAATTTATTCCTTTATCTAACTACCAAAACAATTTCTGTGGCGCTGCATTATGGTACAAGTTACTTGATTTCAACGCTCAATAGAGAACATGATATGCCTAAAAAAATAAGATAGATATTTGTTCGATTTTAAAATAGACAGGTTTCTTGGTGTGCTAAAAGGCGGGATTATAGTTAGATTACCTTGTATTTTGAGCATTAATCAAAACACCTTAAGTGAACAGATAGCAAGATTTTACTCCAGTTATTATGCGACAAAAAGGTCAATGTATTACTTAAAATAAAAATTTGCTCCAACTTATCACGAGACTTTAAAAAAAAGGAAATCTAAAATGCAGCCTCTGGGGCTTTGCTCATTTGCATTTCTAAATTACCTAGTTTAACTATTAATTTACCACTAAATTGTCGTTTCCTGATTAAGTATTTATATCCTCTTTTTGAATCATGACAGCTTGAATCAATACAGTCATTTGAAAGATATGAATGATAAGGTTCTGACAATGTCTGGCTGATAATCACCTCATTTGGGTCACTGTTATTTAGCTTAGACAATCAATAATAAATGTATGTTTTTAACCTCCATAATATCAATCTTTTCCAAACTTTGCTGCCTGAAATAATAAACTGCATGTTATACTAACTATATCTTACTAAATAGTTATAAATTCTCTTTTTGTAACCTTTGCGAATTTAAAATCGGTGGTTTTTAGTATATGCTATTTTGTAGAGCCATAATTAACTAAACGAAGACGTAGATCTCATGGTGGAACAATTTTGTGTGAATCTAGTCAAACATCCCAACCTCTGCTGAACTTTCGACGCTTTTTTTCAAAAGCCATCCAAAAAAAATAGGCGTGGCTTCGTGAAGATTGTTTAAAAAATACCCATTTATGGCATCACGGGCTTTACGCAAACAAATGGCTACAGCACATTCGACTGTCAAATTTGTCACATGCTTAGCCCGTCAGTGAATGAATTTCGTGCGGCTATTAGATCCTATGTTTGTGTTGGTGACGGTTTGAAGTGTAAAGGCACAGCGCATTTTGTGTCTGTGTAATCCAGAGATGACTCGGATTTTATCTCTATACTGCTATCAGCTATACTACACATCTATTAGCAATCCAACTTGCTTTTTACAGGCAACTTCAATAAAATCATGGACCACCTCGCAAGCTTTGAAGCGGTTTCTGGGTTACTTGATAGATCTTGTATACCGCATAACTCAAGCAGCGAATTCAAAAGGTTTATTTTCTGCAAAAATTATTATGTTAGCAAAATGTATGTGCATTGAACGTAGGCAAGAAATGGTTATTTGTTTGGATAAACACCATGTCTTTGGCTACAGTCCAATGTTTCGGAACCAATCTCGGTGTTATAAATACCCTCTTGTGTATTTAATATAGAGCCAAATAAATGCACAAGAATTAATTCAGTTTAAACTTGCTGGGTAGAATTTCAACAACTGTAAAATTTGTGTGCACAAACTCAGATGTACAAATGCACTGTTCTTGATTCACAAACACATTATACAATCATCGCTCTCGTAATCAAATCATTAAAATTTAAAGGGACGTTAAGCGTACGTGGCAACAGAAGCACGAGTAGATGTGTTCGACTTTTGGCGCAATAAAACAAAACATTAAAAGTGCATTTTAGATTTAATAGCTGAAAAAAGAGCGTTGTTATGAAAAGAGATAAACCTTTAACTTTCACAGAAACCTTCAGTATGCGAATTATAAGTAGCTGCTCAACCTTTCGTCAATTATAGGCATATTAATTTAGAAACAATTATGCTACTCATTCCCGCGTTTTCATCATCGTCACAGAAGGAAAAAACCTGTTTTGATCGAAGTTTTCGATACTTGTCAGTGGGTTACGAAGGTTCCGACAGCATTTTTAACGAATATTCATGACTACATCATTGATTAACTTGAGGGAATAGTTAGAGTTCTTGACAGATTCACGACGGATTATTTCCGAAAGTTACGGTTACTAGTAAACAGACACAAGCCCCAAGAGCAAGTTGGCGGACTCCATAACTTAGGTCGTCACCGCCTTTTAAGGGCTCGGTCAAGGGCGCGATCTCGTTCAGGAAACTGTTACCGTCTCAACCAAAAACCGAGTAGCACCTCAGAGTGAGCAGCACGCGAACACCCTGTATGACCTTGAGCTGACTGGAACACAGAGGTGGGGCAACCAAATAATGCCGAGTGATTAAATTAGCTATGTAAACAATAACGAAGTCTCAGTCTTAGTAAATTCTGACTTTTTCAACAAAGAAAAAAATGATGGAAACAGCTTTCAATTAGATTTATATAAATATTATTCGTAAAAAGTTCATTTTTGTTGTGCATGTTCTGGAAATTGGATTTGTTTGCCTTGTAAGTAACACCAGCATACATCAGAAAACAGCTACTTTACTTGCTCTGTTTTCAGTTTGCTAACAGTAATAACCGTGAGTGCACGACCCTTTTCCTCCCTAAGGCTTCGTCCTATCAGAGCAGCCTATTCAGTGGTGCGGGGATAGGCGTTTCCCCCGAGACTGGTAGTTGATGGAAAACGTGGTGGTGGCAGGACGGGCGATGGTGGTGTTAAGGTAGTTACCCCACTCGCCACCAGTGCTAACCACTTTTTTGTTCAATATGTGTCATGTGCAGTTATTTTGCAAATGTACTGTGTGCGCATGTCAAAAAATATGTTTTACAGGGGCAAAAGGACATTCTCCTGAGGGAACAAACTGGAAATGCGGGCAAAGGCGGACAAATCACGGTCTATTTGCTTATTGGCACAGTTCAGGCTGAAGTTGCTCCGGGCGGGTTTTTGCCTGAGAAGTGAGGGTAAAACAGTGATGGATCTAGGTTCAAGATTTACAAATTGGACCAATGGCAATTTCTCAATCCCATACATGACAAGAATTTTGCTAAAATTCATAATCAGTACATAATTTGCTATTTTCGAAATTTCGGGCCGTCAATGGGACTTCAAAATTTGGCTTGGAATATTTTAACCAGTTTAATTCTGCAGGCCATATGTGCGTTTCCGTTCCACATCAGTTTAAATAAGGAGAAAAATATATTTTCAACGTGATTTTGTTGCAATGAACTTAAAAGTAACATTTGTGAAGCCGTTACGTAATGTGCCATTTCTCAACACATCAGTCGTCTGTGAATCAAACACATTTATTTATTTTAAAAGCATCAGTATTTGGCATTAAGTCGATTTTTTTTAACCCAACTGTTTTTGTGGCCATTCAGTTTCAATTTTTTTGTCCCAAAATTACGATGTGGAGAAAGTTTCTTCATTTGTTGTTTGTTAATTTTATGCAGGTAAAGGCGAATAATCGGTTACCTGGTCGAACAGAAGGATCATGCAATTTTTTAAACACGGGTTTCGTGACTATGCGTCCTGTTGCAACCTTTGTGCTTGAATGAAAGGGCTTTAACATCGAACGTTCATGTGGCTGACCGGTTGGTCATTGTATTTTGTGTAGTAATAACTTAAAGATGACAAGTGAGACTTTGAGCGACAAAAGGGGGTTCACATGTCCTCCCAAATGGCTTCACGAGGCCCCCTGAAAATAGCATTAGTTAATGTCATCGCTCATCCTAGGACCCGCGAATGCCATAGGAATAGCAGTGCCGATTTGAGAAGTAGGATGAGGCTTTCCAAGGACCTAAAGAGACCAAGTCATCTAACAGCATTTAACAACTCAGCAAGCAAATCTTTAGTGAACTAGCATCTGATAAACTTAATATAACGCACTAATATTGATCGATTTTGAGAATTTATTATAGTAGACAGTCATGGCAATGTTAACTTCGGGCCTTAAGTGAAATAGAGGAAACAGCACACAATGAATGACTTCACCGCCATAGATGAATCTATAACGGTGCTGTGATCAACAGTTGGCCAATCTTAGACTGCAACGTATTACTTCAGTCAAGACCAAAATGTCAAACTCCACTTGTAAACGGAATGGATACCCCGTTAACCTTGCCAGAGGAAGCAGTAGTGGGGTGATGTTGCCCCGGGTCAATTGGTACAGACTGACGAGAGGTTTGCCAAGAGAGGGATGGACAGCTTTCTCCATTCCGATAAAATTTTCCTCCTCTTTTTTTCTAGCAAAAGACAGTCACAAAAATATTAAACTTGCTGTCTTAACAATCACCGTTCCATGACATGAATTTTCAAACAACAGCCTCGTCCAAAGTCATTGGTACAACTGGAAATTCAAACGTCTAAATCTCCGAACTGCAGACATTAAAAGGCAAAGGAGATTGGAGTAGCTGTAAAACCGGTCTTGCTTCGTTAAAAGATGCGAGAATCAAGCAAAATAAACTGCTTCCAGAGTTCTGTAAAAAAGTTCCGCTTACTTGCTTTTTTGATTAGATTTTAGTAAAAAAGCAAACCTTTGAGGATAGGGTCTGTCATCATTTTTGTCCTTTACTTTCTTCAGTCTAAGCAAAACGTCGAAAGGTAAATTTTTCTCCGATCTGAGCAGTTGTACAATTTTGGACAAAACAATTTTACATTTTTGAAATTGAAGCGCAAAAATGGCAAGCTGATTTGACTTTGAAAATTTGTTCTTCGAAAGCTAAAGTTTAATTTTAATTTTCCGCGATTTCACCACTTCGATGTCAGTCCGTATAATTAACTGTCAGTGGATACATTACCAGGGCAACTCGAAAACAATCGTTGATTCGAACCTCATCTCAGGCGCTCTACACAACTAATGAAAACGCAAGCGAATGCCAATCATCCCACTTCTCACACTCGACTTGAGAGCAATCATCAGTCGTGAGTGGACCTGATAACCCAAACTGATCTGACGGCCAAATAACCGTGTTTTGTCGTCACCTCAGCTAACTTCCGAATCTGAGGACGCAAATTTAGCAAAAACTACCACAGGAATTTAGTTGACTGTTGGCTTTTAAACAGTCTTTTTCTACTAGTCCAAACTTTTTAAAGCAAACTGACACAGCCATTGAATATTCATTGGCAAAAAAATATTTGAAGAGACAAGTATGCTGCGGAACGTTGTTTGCCGAAAAAAGCCTGTTGATTTTTAATTCGTACAAATGCAAACGAAATCCAGAAACCATTGAGTGAAAATCGCGCAGACCAGTGCATTTAAAATTCCGTCAAAGCATGTTTTTGCAAAAGGTTTAAAAGAACAGGAAGTGCAAAAGGGAAGCTTTTAATGTCCCCATCGTAAAAGCTAATGTAATTTTTATAACTTACTTATCCATTCATGGCTAGGCCTTCTGAGGTAAGCTTCGGGCGAGTTATTCCGCTTTGTGTGGACGTGGTCAGTTATTTCATATGCTCAGTTAAATTTTTTTTTGCATTTGAGTTTTAAACAGAAAGCGAAGGGCCCAAAACTGTAGTGAATTCAAAAAAGTAGCAGAATATTCAGGAGAAGGACCTGTGACAGATTTCGTGGTCACCTAACACGCAACTCAAACAAGGTACGTGAAAATGAACATTTACACCATATAGGCAAGAGGGAATTAGAAACATTTCCTAGTGTATTTGGTTTCCAATCTCGATCAAAGCACAATTTAATCTTTCACGACACAGTGCTTTGGTTAAATTATTCTGTCGATAAATTCGTAGAAAAAAAAGATATGCGTTGCATCGTTTACTAAATTAGCACAAATTTACCCAATTAGAATGTTTTTTGACTTATTTTTTCTGCAATTTAACACAAAGTTGCAGTTTCATTTACTGTGCATGTTCTTTCCTTTCGGTCCGCATTTAAACGGTGCAAACTTCCACGGGCAGTCGTTTTTATGAAGGTTAAGTTCTGGGAAAATTGACGTAAATTTAAACCTTGGGCTGTGTTTTAAATATTTCTTCAAACTAATTAAAGAGCCTTTCAGGATATCAGCCCAGAAAGTGTAATTAAGGTTAAATAAGCATCTCATTTTAATTCCAAAAAACGCTAACGAAAGAGTCCACTTAAAGTTAGCGTAGAACATATTCACAGGTAAAAACGATTGGAAAAGGGAACTTTGTTAACATTTCAATTATCTCTGGTGTCAAAGAAGTCGTTTTTGAATTTGCAGTTGACAGCCTGAGAAGTGAGTCTAACGTGGCTGAAAGAAAGTTGGAAAAACAAGTTATATCTTCGTAATTGTGTAAAAAAGCGTTACTGCTAAGGCCAGAACAGTTGACCACTTGTATAAAACGTTACCTAAATAAATTTGAACTTTTGACGGTGTGAAGCATTGTGGGTCTACCTAAATTCCACCAACCATCGCTCGTCAACGTCAAAAAAATAAATGTTTTCACATTTTTTCATGATCGTGGTGAGAGTATTTACGCCTTAGGTGAAGGTTAAGCATCAGCAAATATTGTAGTGAAGGTGATTGATGCTATTAGAAACACAACCAATTTTTCTGGCATGACTTTTCAGGTGAATGACGTCAAACTCAGTACGCACACAAAAATGTTCACATTAATTACAACGTTTTTTGCATACCTCACGTGGACCAGATGGAACATCCTTAAACTGCACCGAAAAATGGACGTGAAGCCAGCTCAAAGGTCTCCAAAAATATTATTACGGTCGTCCGATATTGACATTCTTTGACCTTCACTAATATGCAAATTTCACTCATTTTGAAATCATAATTTACCGTGGACACAGAAGGTTACCTTATTTTGAAATCATTAAAAAATGTTGGTCATAATTATAAACATGTTTCAATCCATTCATCAAAGAAAATTAACCTCTGAAATCCAAAATTGAATCAGTGAAGGCTCTGCACCTCCACGTTCGCAATAGGAATGTCTTTTAACGCGAAAATTTCTACACCACTGAAACTCATGGTTCTTTAACTTGTAAAATAGCTTCGTAATTGGAGAAAGGTGCAAATGTTCACAAAAATTGCCCCAATGTTAACAAGACTATCTTTAGAAGCAAAAGTCTTGTGACGTTGTGCTTATTTATTTATGAGCACTTTTGGATCCTTGAACGGCATAATTGGCCTTCGGAAGATGGTGGTCAGCACGACCACTTCATTTGCTCTCAAATAAGCTGCTTTTCCACGCCTTGTTTGTTCTGCCTAGTCAAAAATGCTAATTATTATTATAATAATAAAGAGAAGACTTTGGTACAAGCATCTACTCTACAAAAAATTCAAGTACCGATGTTTATCATAAAGAGGAATGTGAAATTTATACAAAATGGCGGATAAGAAGGCTTGCTTCTTAGGCCATTTATAATTATGCAGTTTCACTGAAGTATATAATTGCAAACGGGCCCACAGTTGTTCGGCCACGCAAAATTAAAACGTGAGTGAGATTAAGGACAAATCGAGCATAGTAATCTGACAAATGGAAAGTCGAAGTAGCATTCATTGCATGGTTTTGAGCCCAGAGCCCAGTCGAAAGGCTCCGCGCGCGGAAGAAAGGCAGCTGCTAGTTTTACGCGACGATCACAGAGGCATGTCGAAGGTTCACTTCATTCTCTGAACTATTATGCGGCTGAGTTACGGGGGACGAGTTACGAGGTGGCTAAATAAAGGCAATTGCGCATGGTGAAGGGAGGGCAGGAAGTGAGTCTAGGACAGGAGGCATTTCTCTGACGCCTCCGAAATGAGTTTCCCAGGGGCTTCGGTTACTTTGGACGCGATTCCACGCATGCTCTCTGGCAGCATTCCTGAAACGAAAGAGCAAGCGAAGCATGAAAGACACACGTTTGGGCGTGTCAAAAGCGTTATTGCGTGCAAAATGCAATTTGCATTTAACATTAAAATACGACAGTCAGCACTGGGACTATGACAAGGTGGCCTTTTCTATTGCTAATTTGGTCTGCTTTTATTTGTAGTGGGCATCCAAAAACAATAATATTGTAATGACACTTATTTTGCTAGTAGAAAAAATCCTTTACATTAGAACTGCGATTTGGAGTTAACCTGCTACAAGTTGGTAGAGCCATGGGTCCATTTTATGAATGTATCTTTAAAGCAATCTCGGTTGCATTTGGAAAGAAAAAAATCAACTCTGTCAAGAATATTTTCTAATGTTGAAGCTTCGGGTGAGGCAAAAGTACGTGACGCGGGTAAGGATAAGGCGGAAAACATTATTTGCTCAAGTTGAAAAGTGGATAGATCAGAAGCACGTTAGGAAGACCAGAAAGTCACACCAAGATAGAGTTGGCAAACAACTAAAGTGCCCCAGAAGAGCATATTTTGTGGCCTCTAGTCAATGGGCTCTAGCGCTGAGATTGTGGGTGCCATGGTTACTAATTTTTAACAAAAACATAGACATTTCAGAGACTGTAAGGTTATATGACCTATGGTGGATTCTATACCAACGATTCTGCCGTCATTTAGAGGTTAAAGACAGTGGTTATCTTAGGCTTCATAACTACCAGTAAGTGAGAAGAGGAAGTTTAGCAAAATATGAACCTAAGGACCTAAATTAACATTGAAAATTAGTGTGAAAATTTGTGCGGCATCACAAAAATTTTACTCAAAACTTAGCCTGTATTTATAAGGAAATTTAAACAACATTGATAGTAAATGTTAGAGAAAACTCACCGATGAGGGAGTCTTCGTCAGCCGCAGCGAGGTCTGCTTCGGCAGCCAGTTCGGCCGGCGTCTTTCGTTTCCTCCCCAATCGGCCCCCTTCGTTGTTCATCATGATCTCGTCAAAATCGATCTCCACCTCCTTCTTCTTTATCCCATACTAAAAGTAAGGCAAAGTCGCATGTTCAACTGTCCGTTAGTGAGACACTGCATTCCCACTGGCCACAAATAACTGATTACAGAGCTACGCCCTAACGACACACTCACGATTAGGACAGAGTCGTCGCATTTTGCCCATTCGAAAACACACGCAGATTGCTCGCATCGCAAAAAGTTAGAATTTTCACTCTTCCACAATCAGACTACTTTGTTATTGAGCTCAACCGTTATTGCGGCAGTTGGAAGCACCGTCATCCCAGTTAACGATTGATTCTCGATGTCCTCGTATTCGTTAGGCCACATGAGCTGGATAACTTCTCGATGAACCGATTGTGCTGTCGTAATCGTGAACTCCATATTTAGTGGAATTGTTGAAGGAAAACAGATGTAACGCGATTTAGTTATTTTATCTGGCACAATTTATTTTTATGTACGTCACATTAGTTCAACACACCTGGAGTCCCTTGTTGTTTTAAAGCAAAATTATCACGCCAATTTATAAACAGAAACAATATAAACGAATTCGTGTCTTCGTAATCATGGCTTTCTTTAGCTTGACGTTGTTAGCCGACGTTAATTTTTGCATTAGTTATGGAGTTACGCAAATGGGTTTACTGTTGACATAGAATACGATAATTTACAAAAAGTGCTCTGTACGTTAACTGAAAAATGGCCATGAATACCATCAATTGTTTATACAAAATCCACATGGCATGATTACGTATTTGCGCGAAATTCCATTTATTTATCAGGTAAGGCAGCCTAGTTACCCTTTGAGTGTGAGCTGTACCAACTTTTAACTGCTTAGCTGCACTCCATAAAATGATGACATAACCAACGCCATGTGGGTCACAAAATCGTAAGACTCAAGAAATGCAGACCATGCCTTAAGAAACATGACCAAACAAACTTAAGCGCACACTAAGTACAAATATGCTGTGAAAATGAAAGATACCAATTTCTTATAGTATGTTATCTATCACCTGGTTCAGTTACAAAAGTAGGGTTTAAATCCTAAATATGTTTAAACCAAAATTTGAATCATGGCTGCTGCCAGAACAGAAGTGTACTCCGTGTGTCCATTATGGAAAGGGCATGAGCACTAAATTTTCGCATGTAAGTGTGTGCGGTCTTTATTCAGTTGACAAAAAATTTGCCTTCGCGGTATACTTTTAAGCTCATGCGAGATGTGGCGCTATCTAAAGACGCAGGCGCCAGCTTACTACTAGGCGCACGATAATTTTAAAATTTTTCTGTACAAGATTTAACCACGGCTTCTAAATAAGGTGAAATGAAATAAATTATAACCAGTGAACTATTTTAGCAAGAGACAATCATAACCAAAAAGCATTTAGACCTTAGAAATGCCAGATTTCCAGAATATATTACTCACTGCCGAGTTTTGACACTGCATGACAGTTAGGCCTTCTTCTGCCAATCTCAACAGCACTATCATCGTAGCAACCGCCAAAAGTAATAAAGTTAGGCAAATGCAAATTTAAGATAATTTTGGACACAACAAGCTCCCCAGCCTCGTAACCAGGTTCTGGTTTGCAATGAGTCAGGTTTCAAGCTGAATGGACTGAATACGGATACCCCGCTCTGTGACTTGAGAAGAGTTTTATGCACATGTTGGCCTCTATCCCACCCACTTTTAGCCTGGCATGCAGCTAAAGTGGGAATAGTGGGTCGGGCTATATTTTTGTTTAGATGAATAACGCAATTTCGGACCATTTTACACATTGCAAAAATGGAATAAGACCAGCTATCAGTCAAATTTTGGGCGTGAATCCCAGTAACCATGGCGAACAAACAATCAATCACCTTTTGAAGTGGTTCTACACACCTGTTTCATTGCCTTTAAGTCTGCAAATTTAGAAGAACGCTGGTAATCACATGTCTTCTGCCTAATAGAGCATAGGTCTTTACATCAGAATTGTTTTAAACATAGGGTACATCCGCATGTCAATTTAGACAAAATTTTTATCTAGTGCACATGTCGGTAAACTGCTAGTCTTGTCGAATTTATTAATATTATTTTATAACAGAACACGACAATACACACACCCAATTAAATAAAAAAAACCACTCACACTAATTTCAACAATTTATAATCTCCAGAAATCAGACTTACATGGGTTATTCGAACGTTTTGAGGATTAAGTCAGTGAAGATTAGAGAAAGGTTATGAAATGACTTGGCACAATCTCGAGATACTATAGTGGAAATCATTTTAATACTTTCCCTTACCCTAAGTGTATTATCTCGGCGGACGTTGCAAACAATATTTGTTATCTCACAAGGATCTCAAGTTTAAATATTTTAGTGCTAGTTCAATCATGCATAAAAACTAATGGGATTGTTGCTACTAGGGACGGTAAAAGGTAAATATTATAAGATCTGATAAACTTAACTGATTAAGCACTTAGCTTTTTAAGCAAAAATTCACTTCAATTTAAAAAATCTCAGCGAGATTTCGTCTTCTGGTAGATCACAGAGGCTGTTAAATAAAGATTTGCGGTGTCAAAAATAGGAAAAAAATTGTCGAAAAATTTTAATCAACGCCACTGAGGGCCTACAGACAGTCTGTTAGGAGTAAGTGACATCAGTACCTGGAAATTGAAACGGTAATAGAAATGACAGTTAAGGAATTAAAAAATTAAAATGTAACCTATTTTAGGAACAAGAGGAAAATTAGCTTGGAGGTAAGCCAATTTCTAAATAATTTATAAACTAGGAAAACCTCAAACTGACGCATATTTTTTTTAACTTGAAACGGATATTTAAGTGAGCAGATTTAGTTGAAGTTGAATAACAATCCCGCTTTCTAGAACGCTTTTTGTTTTACTATTCAGTTCGCGACATGACACAATATTACAAATTATGTGCATTTAGGTATCACACTTAAAATCCGCGTGGAGCAAGAAAAAATCTGCAAAAAAGGTATTCAGGTGGCCTTGAGCCATGTTCGAAAGAGCACATTTTCTAGAGTGCATGGCCTTGTTGAACAACGTGATGTATGTAAACGGAACATTTATACTTTTGCTAATTCACATTCTCTGAACGAAATAAAGAGGGCGTCGACTAGGAAACACGCATGAAGTTGGGATAGGTACCGAACAAAATTTTTGCATAATGATCAGTGTAGAAACGCCGACAGTTTTCTAATATCCATGCCTAAAATTGGGCTAGGATGTTACACTCGTTGGAACCACTTTAATCAAGGTACTAGTTTACACAGAACCGTTGAAATTTACTCATTTGACAGCAAATATGTGCAACCCGAGGTGCTTCGAATGTCATTTCAAAAATAATGTTCTAAACATAGGAACTATCAGTTTACATTAGTTGTGTTTAACATATGCGTTTAAGGGGTCCAAATTTTATCCGAATTGGATACTCTGAAAGTCTGCTACATGTGCTGTAAACGGTTTGTCAGAGACTGTTGATGACAGGACTTGACCGCTTTTATTAATTAATGAAGTTTATATGACAATAATTGCAGGTTTGCTACAACTTAGTAAATTCTTTTTTTGGTAAAACAAGAATAATTTTTTTCGAAAGTTGAAATTTGTCAAAAACAGGAAAATGCAGAAAAAAGTCACCCAATTACAAGCAAAATCCCTCCCTGTAAGAGTTGATGGATATTTCTGGTAGCAACTAAATGAATCTAGCTGATGCAAAACGTGTCGAAGGGGAAACGTAGTTACAAGGAAAATGAATGTGAAGCCAAACAATATATCTTTTTACAGTTTTCTCAGCAGTTTATAACCACAGGTTTCAAAGAATAATCGTATTCTATGCATGAGTTGTCAGTGCGTAATAATATCTTCTACTGGCACTTTAAGCATAAAAATCAAAGGTCAGCATCCAAACTCCATTCAGTGCTCATGCAAAATGATACATTCTGACCCAGCACTTAACCACTGCGTGAGATTTCCTTTAAGGTAAAGTAGTAGAAATGGGTCCTTTGTGGTACACAGAGGATTTATTTGAGATCTGAATCAGAGCTCAGAATTGTATTTTACGGTTTAATACTCCCTCTCGTTCCGTAACAAAAACTTGGCCTTTTTCATTTATTCATATTGTTTTCTGATTGAAATTGTTCTGAAATATATCCTTTGCACACAATTGAGCACAATTGAGTTTGGGTTACAACTCTAAACTGTGCCGTAGGTCAGTAAGTTATGGAAATTTTTTGAATTAATTCTGATCAAAAGCAAATTCTCTTTATGACATTCGATTAGTTGTTAATGTAAGTTAGTACGCAGGTCATGCATACCTCTGCGCTCATTTCTTCACTTAAACAAAAAACGTTAATATTTGCTTACTGTCATCTAAATGTTTTACAAAGAAGCGAGAAAATGTAAAATTGGTCTTTTTTCTGCAAGAATCTGCTTTAGTGAGGCTATACTTTTGACATAGTCCAGTGGCAATATTTAAAGGGCCAAAACTGACCCAATCAATACGAAAATGAATAGGTCAAAGGGGGCGAATAAACCTTAGGGAAAGGCCTCCTATCACTCATATTCCTGTTCCGAAAAGAAAGCAAGCTAATCCAAATTAAATTTTAAAAGTTTGTAAGTTTTTTTAGGCGATACGATGACAGCATTCTAAACCTCTTTATTGACTCTAAACAAAGATTTTTTTACGATTTTATTCGTGAAATCATTACTGCCTAGCCCCTTTACAATATCCGTCAAGCTCTCCTAAGGTTCTCCTTCCCATGCACTTTAAGAAGCAATCAAAATAGCGTTAATGGTTTGCCTTGGGTAAAGAAACGTTCGCGTTGTACGGGGCTCAATAAGGAGGTCACACTTTCCCGAACAGCCTTAGATGTGTAGACAAAGGAACAATGACATAATTTGATGAAGGTGTGACTTAAGTCAGCTAAGATTTGAGATGTTTGCAACCACAGTCAAAAGTTCCACAAAAACATGCGATCCAGCGATGAGCATGCACAGCTACTATATCTACAGAATCTTCCACACACAGTGTCTGATGGCACCGCCGCAGGTATCGCGTAGTTTGATGGACGTGAGTGTTTAGCAAACAATAGCAGGGGACATTTGTTAGTTGTTCTAATACAACTGGTGCCAGGCACAACGCTCTACCTTATCGCGAATGTCTTGGCGCATTGCCTCACGTTCTTCTTCCATTTTTCGGTGCTTCTCCTGTCTTCGCTGCTCGGCTTCTCGCAAGGCCTCCTCGACTTCGGGATCGATTTCCCTCGCGCCAGAAGACCCGCCTTCGTCTTTCTTGTCGCCCAGAGCTCCTTAAAGCGGCATTATAAATGATCAATACATTGTTTACTTATTACACCGAAGTAGAAATTGCTTGGTTATGTGTTTTTAAGCCAAGATTTAACAAAGCATTCTTGCGCAAAATACGCGAGTAACAGCCAATTGGTACCAGATACAATCAACAAAACGTGCCCTGAGTTGCAATTATCATTTCTGGGTGCCCACACGAAAACAGCGAACTGGAATAGACACAATAAGGTGCGTTTTAGAATATTCTGATGCATGTAGCGCAAAATGCATCATATGTTAATCAATATAAATGTATTTCGACATCGTACGATTAAATAAGGAATTTTTAAAGCCTTGTAAATTTTAAAACGATAAGTGCCCTTGAACAACCGGATTTTAAAATGTACAGTGTTTTGGTTAAAGCATGCAAGGCAGAGTGGCACGGTTGGATGACTTTCAATGTGTTCATTTAACACTAGAGCTGTTGCAACAAGTAGGGAAATCATTAAACGACCCTGGGAAAGCAATCATGGTTTAATCAATTATTTAGACACACGTCCATGTTTTAGCAATCATTAATCAATGAATAATTTCTAAGAGATAATTAATTCGAATGCTGCCTAGACATGTGATGAGTTCGGAAATAATGCATGGTAAATGCATGAAGTGAGGTTAGAAATCTGAAACAATCTAAGAGCCTTAGTTCTCAGCACTGTGGCAAGAGGGGTGTCTACATCTTAAATCCAAATGTGGATAAGATTGCAGTCACATGGGTTAGTATTTGACAACAAATCGGGATATGCATAATCTGTACCTCTAACTTTATGCCGTAATAGGATGAAGCCCGCAAGACTCACCTTTAACCGAGTCCAACTGGCTCCCAATGAGTTGCTTGGCGATGAAACTCGCCATGGTGTGGTTCTAAGAGATTCTTTCGCGGTATCAGCAGGTTGGTTTTAGGTGCTGGATTCCACCACTAGTGCATTCCGATTCAGCAATGAGAACCGATGCTCGGAAGAGGACAGGGCACTGTGGATGTTGTCACGCTCCACCGCGGGTGAGTATGTGAGCGCGCGTTCGTAGTAATACCCTACTCACCAAACGCTCCCGCTTCGCCCGTTTTTGGGTTATTCTGAGCTCAAGCACGCGCGCGCTTACGGACGCACACGAGCGCATGCCTTGAGCTTAACACTCAAACATCAATTGGCCGACAGCTGGTGGCTATAAGGTCATTAATTGGCTACAGACCTGGACGACAGTGATTGGATGAATGCGCAAGATGGATTGGGGGGACAGCCTGTATAGAGCACAATCGTGGTATTCAGAGGATTTCGGGATGCGCAGTTTAGCTTAGGGGGAGAAACTTTGGCCACAAAACCATCCCAGAATCCATTTGATCCCCAAATACACTAATTCTACCATCTTTCCCCTTTGTAAATTATTTTCAACTGAAGCAGTCGCGTGGTTTAAGTCCGATTCTGTCGTTTATTTTATAATGTAAATGGCAGCAATTTATTTTGCATTTGTGCCCATAGATACAATGTCATACATCAGTTTTCGGAAAAGATTTTACAAAAACAGACGAAACTCTCATGTGAGACGCAGTGCCAGAATATTTCTGCCTCCCATGATAAAACGCATTAATATCCACAGATGGTCCAATGCAGGAACCACGAGGCTTTTACTACTATGGGCCCATTTTGTGGTGGTGGTTGTGGCGGCGGCGGCGGCAGTGGTGGTGGTTTTGGCAGTTAGGCATATAAAACTAGACAAATATAAACCTTACGAAAGGCAAACCCGTTCGGTTCGGCTCAGTCTGATGAAAATGCTCTAATTGCTTTTAAACAGCTATTGCTGACTCCGTGTACGCAAAAAGGCAATACGTGATTGAACGAATTGCTATCTTCATTTCATTGCTGCATTCATGATAAACAGAGATTGAAATCCACCCTTACCGCATGTTTATGTCCACGAATGGACGAGGCCACAGTACAGTGCCCTCAAACAAGAGGTGAGTGTGTATTGATAACTTTTACACCAGTTTGACAGGCACAGAGGAAGTAAAGCAAGAGAGGGTAGATCCCGTCATTTTAATTGCATATCCGAAAATACGGCTTTACAAACTCAATAGCGATAGGTATCATGGGTGAAATGCATATACCAGAGACAGGTAAATGACTGATTTGTTTAACCATGATCTAACCGAATTGCAGGATCCACATGCCGAGAAAATATAGGTGAAGTACTTTGGTGATAAACCTAGTGTTACTGGTTACCTTCAGTCTCCATTTTTCCCTTCAAAAAAATAAATGGGGTAATCGTTTGGGAAAGATGACTTACTCTGCTTTGCATGGCTCAGACTCTTCTGCAAAGGTCCATGAAAGTCATGAAACTTTACTGTAAGTCAGAAGAGCTTGATCACCTAGGCAACATGAGTGCGTCCGTTGATTATATTTAAAAAAATGTTAAGGAAGAAGCCGAAACGCATTGCTAAGTCTTAAAAGTATGATAAATAGCCTCATTTAAAAGAAAAGCTCTTTCCAGACAGTTTCACGTCAAAAAAGTAATAATTTTTATGGCGGCGCATTTTAACACAGTCGTGATTCTTATTAGTTTCTTTACTTTAAGAATCTAGCAGCTAAATCGTGTTCTGTTTCAACACGGTTATTTGTGCTGTGTTGGCCCTTCACACCCTGTAACAAAGAATTTAATGTCGGTTAGTATTTAATCCGTGTGAATTGCATTTTTCTGTCGTAACCGGTGCGTTTTCTATAACCGATTACTGTTATATCTAGATACGCGTTCGATCGATATTTAAACCTTCAAATGGGTCTGCAGACGCGATTTCGTTTATAGTACCACCAGCCCATTTTGGCATAAGCATTGAGACGAGACAATGAGTCAATTAACAGCAACTTGTTTTGCCAATATCATTAATAAACTATCAACCAAAATCCGCATATCTGAAGATTACTCAAATTCACTTTCATGAAGAACCCATTATGCTTTCACTGAAAACGAATAACACGTGACATATGAACATTTAACTCTTAATCTGAATGGCTCTTCAAATATTTGATGCGAAATGGACATTTTTTTGCCTAACTACTTATTTATAGCCTCAGACTAGCACAGTAAATACTGCAAAAAAAACAGGATGCATTTGTGAAACAGGCCAAAGGAAAAAATTTGGAGCAGATTTTGGATGCACTAAATGTTGAAATTGTTTTGGAAATACGAGGAAGCACACGGCCCGTATACTCATCCTTTCGAACGATCTGATAACAAAAGCCCTTCCTTCTTTGTTTTGTTAGGATTGTATAAGATTTTGAGGTAACTGATAATAAGCCTTCGCCTATCTTATCAGATGCAAACGTGTGATAAATCAAAAGGGTTCCGTTGTAAAAGAGGCAAATTGCGACTTCGATGCCTGGATATCTACACTTCGGGCTTTTTACTAAACAGTTTTGATTTCGGATACAAATTTTTGGTCTACGATATCGCCAGAGCAACAACACGAAAAGTTTCCTTTTGTGAGTGCTCTGTATGGGCAAAGATTGTGTTAAACTCTGGCATTATTGTGTGGTTTTCAGACATAATTTTTAGATCAAGACCAGATTTATTGTGACGATAGTTTAGTTTCGAACCAGCACTACGTCAAACAAGATTTGTGGTGGTTTCCAACATTTAAGATTTTTTATCGGTATATCAAAGATTATGGAGGAATAATTATGTAATCATAAGTCAAGAATGTTATCAAAATTCACAATGAATTCTGAACGAAAAATCTGAAAAAAAGGCTTTTTTTCTTGAATTAATTGCATTTTTGCGGAAGTTAAGTTTATCTGTTTGAAGAAAATACCATGAGTATGGATGAGGCCTTGATTGAGCATCGCCTGGTTAAACAGCAACTAGAAGGAGTTTCGATGGAGCCTAATGCAGTTCCGCTGGAAGATTTAACTTGATTAAGATTATATTTCACTGTAGGGAAAAACGCGCAATTTTAGAAGCTCGACAAGAGCGCCTTGTGGTCTCAGAGCGATCCCGAGATATTTCGAGAAATTAAATTGGGTGATGATCAATATAGTCGCACAAAATTAGTCCATAAACATTATTGACAAATTGATTTGACCATTATTTTAAGCCGGATTAGTTATTAACATGTATTCAACATATTGATACAAAAAATGGTGCCTAAAAAGATGCTTAAAATACCTGCTAAATGTATGTATTGGAAGTGACAGTAATGTCTCGACAAATCCCCAAAGGTATAAAAAAATAATTTGCTGAATACTAAGGCCAGAAAAATTGCAGCAATATTTTGACCTGTTTATAATAAGCATGCATCTTTCCGCAGCCAATGTTTTTCAATAAATGTAATCAATTACAGCATTTAGGATCGTCAAGAACCACTTTGTAGTTAAGATGGAGATAAAAAAATTTCTTCTGCTTAAGGAATAATTTTGCTCCAAAGCATCAAGATTACTTGACCCTTCCTTTTTCTTTTCAGAACCGAGACTGAATCATCCAAGACCTCAATTGATTATGATTTTAAATGCCAAAGTAGGAACTACCTATGAAAAAGCTTATATAATCGACATTGTCGGTTGTGTGAGTTATCAGAGCACCACCCAAATCATTCAGTTCGGTTTTGCAGGACCTCAGACTTCTCTAGGCCATCTTTTACACAACTGAGTATTAGGTTCTAGACCACTGATTGTTTGCATTAAACGCTTAATTCCATACCTAAGGCAGAATTCATTGTTCTTTCGCTTTACAAGTGGCTACGACGAACCATTTGTGTAGTCGATTTCCTTGTGTTAAAGATGAGCAAAAAGGAATCAGCGGTAGACGCTTCACACACAATTTATGAATATTTGAAAAGAGAACACAGGAAACTACTGATTTATTTGGTGGTAAAGAGGTTAGCTCCCGTTAAAAGCCGACTCATTGTGCACTTGTGGGTGTGAAGGCAAAGTTAAGGTGTGTTTAATCAGCGGAAAGTAATACAAGTTACTATACCTCCATCTAATAAACTTTTTCATAATTTATAAATATGGTGGTCGCTTACATGAAACCCAAATGCGCTTGAGGGCTTGAAAATTTGAGCATCGGCAGAAAGCGGATTATCGTTTTTATTAGTTACTCACATACTTTAAATTATCGTTGGAGCAGACTGATCTTACCAGAAATTACGAAAATGTTTCCGACCCTATTGCCGCTTACGACTAAATTTCACTGATAGAAGGGTGGAATGTGGCTGCCTTAAAAGATGGCATTGTTATTTAAATGCTTGGAGTAATAACTCCATGGCTTTCAATATGTGCTCTAAAGTGTATAATACTTCCCACAAGCTCAAAGAAATCCTCAGATCTTTAAAAAACAAATCTAGACTTGCATTACATAATGGTTCTAAGCAATTTGTTTCATAACTCACGTCTTGCAAACAAATCGTTTAACAAGGAAGAAAGACAGGAGGGCTTAGGTGAGTTTTGAGTTCTTCAAATATGTAGGAGTCAATAGACTCTGCATGTTCAGGTCTAGGTGGTACAAATGGGCGCATACTTTTAAATGTGTAAGGGCACCTTTTGAAGCATGGAAAAGAAATTATCACCAACTGTCATTGTTCAAGTAACAACCAGGAATGACCTTAGTAAAAATCGTATTTCCGATTTTGGGGCAGATTAAGGGTTCCACAAAAGAATTAAAAGATACAAAAGAAGGAACCTGCTTCCCACTTTGAATGGCAGAGCAAGTCACAAACTCGGACTAAGTGAACGCCTATCCAGCATCACTTTGTAGCGTAGTGTAAACTTAGACCTAATATACTTGATGAAACCTAATCGCGTAAATACTTTTCAACTTGATGCCTTTGCGTCTATTGAATTTCTGGCCTATTCGATGAATATCTGAGTCAAATGCGAAGTGAGGTCATCAGCTTCAGTTCAATTTTCGCAATCTAGAGTTTGCAAACTCCGAAATCACTGGGGATTGGACAGTGCAAGGTCAGAACTTTATGGGGCTAAATGCGACATCAGTTCCCAGGCAAGATCACATGATTTTCAACCAGTTATCGTAAATGGGTGCAGCTCTGCATAGTCTTGACAAGTCGCGAGTTCGTTTAGTGTAGCTTATTCTGGCAGGTTCGCTTTGATTGGTTCCCTCAGTTACATCATTTTTGACAGCAAATGACATAAATTTTAGTATAATTCTTTGGCAGCCCCTCGAAATAAACCACTTCGCTGTAACTGCGCCAAATACACAGCACGATCTTTTTCAGTTGCTAATTTTTGCTTGGTTTCACTAGGGGTGGATTCGTATAAAAAGCGGGATGATTTGGATGCGCTTGAGGCTGACGTCTCAATTGTTGATAAGTCGTGTAATGCAAATTTCTAGGAGTTCCTTCTTAATCCAAATATGGAGCGTTTTGACTAGTCCAAAACTTCTTGACTGAATTTTTATTGTGATGTCTGAGATATCTTTAACCATTAAGAAATTTATTTCACATTAACATCACCAAAAACTGATTCAATTTTGACTTTTATTTGGTCATCATCAATTTCTATAGGTCGCCCACAAAGTTAATTAAAATTTAGTGAAAAACTCAAAAAAAACATTTTTTAAAACGATTTCTGCATCTTTCTACAGAAATAGGGAACAAAGAGTGCCATAAACATTATCTTGTCAACCGATGTTCAGATCTAACCTAAACTAAAATTTTCCAACAAAATCAGATATAACTTCCATTTAAATCAAGCTCAAATGACGCTTGTCAAATGTCAAAACAAAAGGTTGCAATTTTGACATGATTTTTTTCAGACCAAACACAGTGTCAACGATTTATGATAATTGTAATTATAACGCTTACCGACCCGTCTTGCAGTTTCGTGGCCACATTTGGACGGGCAAAAGTGCATAAAGAAACTTTATAAGATGATGTAAAAATATTATTTGACTTGGGCGACGCAGTTAAATGTCAACAGAACACTCAAAATCACCGTATGCTGGTGACGAGCCGAGTTAAATATGTAAGGAGTTGAATTAACCCAATTTTAGGTCTAAGATGTGATTTTCAATTTAAGCAAAATTTGGTTTTTAAAAGCTGTTTAACACAAATTAAAGGAATGAGGAGTGAGTGACATCGTGGTGAATAAGGTTACCCAGTCGAAACCTAAATATCAATTGAGTCTTCCATGAAAAAAGATAAAATGGGACCTTGGACTTTTAGAAATCATATCAATAGGTAATGTACTTAGAGCATCTTTTCAGACGAGAAGTATATTCACAAAATCTAAAAATCCCGACTCATGCTATGGGTACTTGAAACGTTTATACAATACAAAAAAGGTAACCAATAACCTGAAAAAGCATGAATTCTTACGTGCTAAAAATAATCCTGCCTTCGTGCGACTGTTCAAATATTTCGAAATTTTAGTCTAACTTCAGATTCTTGTGATTATGCGATCCTTTATCCATAAATTAAGCTCGCTGCTCACCTTTGTTCCCAGTAATATACAAGCGTCCTGATCCTGCTTCATTGTTAACGATACAATTATTGAAGTAGTGGTTGAGAACACGCATGTCGTCAATGTGAAGAAACCTGGCATTAGTCTAAAGTTCCACATCATGGCAGAGTAAATGAATACACCAAATTCTGTGTGTTCAAATCAATCTACTTTCCAAAAAGACTAGTAAATATATAAACATAAACCTCTAGGGTCGGTGCAAAAGCATTGCAAAGGTCCAGAACTCAAATTAAATTACCACAGACTGTGTTTGGCGAGAGGAGCTTGGTAAATTTAGAGGTTTACTTGATCTTTAGCTCAAAGTCTCACTTGCTAGAAACTGCATTCATTTAACATCCAAGAGCCTTTTCTAACTGTTAGTGATGACGTGAGTAGCCTAACCAATCCCAACTCTAAAGTCTGACTCATAACAAACAAGTCATCCGAGAAATTAAGAATAAAAAGTTTGATTTTCATGCCGGTGGGAAAAAAGCATTTTGCACTCATAAAGCTGAATTTTGGTTCGTGACTTTCCATAGCCCCGGTCAACTCCACCAATCAGGTCTTGACTTGTGAACTTGGGAAACGCGCTAGCGTGTTACAGTCGACGCGTGGCCACCGGAAAAGTAAATAGTTTTGACAGGAAAATAAGAAAGGAACATTATGTTACAGGAAACCAAACCCATCATGAACACAGACCGTGATAGAAAAATCTTCAATGCATTTAAAGCTTGCTAATACACAAGTGATTGAGCTGATGCAACTGGCCTTGCTAGCGTTAAGACAGGAAACCTTTGAATATTTTATGACATCCTTTCGAATTCAGTTCGCTTGAGATCGTAAAGGCTACCATAACTTTTAAGTCTCTTGCTACAATGTGTGTTTTACATGCGCTATTATTAGATCCACTTAGTTATGCGATACTGGCCTTCAGGTATTCACAACAACGGCTGTTGTGATGTTTTTCACCTTTTCGGCCATACGTAACTATAGCAACAGATTTTTTCTACAGAAGTCCTCGAGACATGCCTTGGGTGTGACTTTGTTTTACAGCTAATGTGTATTTACGAGAGTGCAGGAGGTTCTGAAACACTGAGTGCCCATACGACTTGAGTGTGGAAAACGCAGGACGCACAAGCAAATGTACGGGAGTACTTCGAAAGGCTGTACTTGTGATGATAAATATATGTCATAGCTGGCTTGCCTACATCAACGATTATGTTCACTTGGATGCAGAATATTTTTTTTCAGTAGAGTAAACACTATGTACAAGAATAAACGTTGCCTATTTGGATCAATGACAGCACAATGTGAAATTTGCAATCCAATCGATAATTCGCGAAATATCAGTTGATTTGTTGCTACATTAAACAACATGGAGAGACATATGTGCAAGACAATGCAAGAGAATATCGCGGTCGGAATTTTGCTAATTAGTGAATTGTCTGTCAGTTAGGGGTGTCAGGGCTTTACCAAAAGTTTAAAACCAGTGCTTCAAGAAATAATGACGTTAAAATTTGCAGTAAGCACAAGGGAACTAATTTATAAGTCAGTATCTTTACACAACTTCGAAGTCTCAAGTACACAGGCGTAGGCGAACGAGATCAAATATTGTCCTTTACAGTCCAATGTTTACAAAGGAAAGGTTTTTGTTCCCAACTGCAGTTATTACTACACTTATTTATTAAGTCTGCAAAAGTGTCAGTTAACAAAAATCTTGTTAAAAAAATTATTCGGTGCTAAACCAAATAAGTCATGATTTTTATCAAAAGATTTTTAAACGGATGCATGGTAGAGATTCTTCTTGTTTAAGGAATTGGCTGCTGCGAAATTGCATGACATTTTGTAAATCTATTCTCAGATCAACTCCCAATCTGTCTCAATTCACACCAAACTTTTCTCTGTCCACAACATTATAGCCCAAATTCCGTGTGATTTTGACAAAATCTGACTGGATTTTCAATCGAATGCTACAAGCTACACCAAGGTTTTTTCACTCTGGGGAAAATTTAATAGGTAGGGACTTCCAGAACGTGACCGGGTCATAAATCCTACAACCGTACTAGGTAAGTAAGGAAAATGTTTCAAATCATCGAAAAGGTTGAAAACCACACGCCATATGCTCCAAGTAGGTGTTGCTAACTAACACGACTTTGTTCATGTAGCACGACGCATAACAAAATAGGGGTTCGAAATTAACACGCCAATCTCAGCTAGTGGTTAGGGTCTTGTTGTTTGCCTTGACAACGACAATGCTGTAAATTATTCCGTTATTTCATTGCTTCAAAATTTTTTGAAGTTAACTTCTCAAGTCTTCCGGTGCAATTATTACCACAGGAGACCAATATATTCTGCTCAAGCTGACACCCTCAGTTGCCACAAATTTTAATGGATGTTATCGGGCAGAGTAAATGTCAACGCCGAATTGTCAAAAGCGTCAAATGCCGGAAAACCGGGGACTTGTGTGACAGCGTGCTTTGTGCTATTGTGTGGTGACATTGCAGTAAAAAGGGGCCTATTGCGAAAAAATGGAAAAGAACGTTCGATTTTGTTGGGGCTTAGTTAGCATCACCTTGCAACCCTGCTAGCTGAGAGTCCGTTACAGCCCGAGACGAAAGGCCAGACAGATGGTAGCGAGTATAACTCGATGTTGACATTTGATCACCCAGGTCTTGTATAGCACAGCGCGTGAGCGCATCTCGAACGTCATCCATAACCGATAGTCGATGACATTCGATCAACTCGTGAATCAGCCTCACTCAAGCTCATTTGATAATTGTTCACTACAATTTTGACAAGGCGTTTCTTTTATTTTATGGCTTCCTGAATAGCGTGTCAGGGATGGAGCTTGCAAGTGAACTCTTACGGTCCATGTGCATGAATATGCATGACACTAATTAGCCAATCGGTTTAAAACCACTCACAGAGCACTTTAGATAAATGAAAAAGTTAGTGTCCAGGATCACATATTATAGGAAGCCAGAGTGTGTTGACCCCCTCGGGTTAAGTAACTTTGCCTTCCTTGCCTTGGTCTTGCAAGGGAGTACAAGGTTGTACGGTCAACTAACAAATGGGGCTGCGATATCGCTCATATATGTTTGCTAGTCTTGCTTCACGGCGTTTTGCTTACTGCTATAATGATATCTCTAATTCAGCCTTTTAATAAGTTAGCCATTTGGATTGGTAATCGGTTGCCAGGTAAATAAGGCCAACTTAATTTGCATTAAGCTTGGTGGCAGTCCCTCATTAAGAAGTAACGAAACAAATTCGCGCATAAATTAGAATTCCTAAACAATGCGTTGAACAAAAAGACTGCGATAAAAATTTTTCAAACGAATAGCAACAAAGTTTCATTACGAGGTTTGATATCTACTAGTAATGAATCTATGTTTGACAATGTGGTTCCTTTTTTTCTAAATTTTTGAAATCTGCTTGCATGGAATCAGGATGATAGCTTATATAAGAGATTCTTTGTGGCGAGAGGAGGTAAATATGTGTGGAAGCATTAAAATCATAGTCGATAAATGGGGTTGTCAAAGAAGCGAGTTATTTGGGCGTCACCGTTTAAACGGTTTACTGTAAAACATTACGAGAGTGTGCTTCCGGTTTCTCCGCATGGTCAAATTATCATGCATTAAAGTAACGCCGAAGTGGCAAATCAGTTTGGTATGAATCAACAGTGCCAAAATGCTGTTTAAAGCACAATTAGACTAGTTGAGAGAGGTTTTA